>CATIWO010113552.1:0-35329 GCA_949673435.1 Macaranga tanarius | reverse complement strand
TATAGTTTTTGATTATACTAATATAGTATCACGGTACTTATTGCAATATGCTTAATGCTACATTAGTAATTTAGTATTATAGTTTTTGAAGTGTATAATTGCAATACTATTTAATACTAATTTAAATTAATGTTATATTTATTTAATAATAAATTAGTGTTATATTTCCTCAAAAAAATAATAAATTAGTGTTATATAATTTCTATTTAATAAATTAAATTGTATTCAGTTAATAATACTATTTAATACTAGAGAGGACATGCAAATTGGACCCTCAACTTTACCCAAAATTTATATTTGATCTTTATATTTTTTTTTGTCCCATTTAAACTTTTTTTCTTTTAAAATTACATTATATTAGACTTTTTTTTAAAAAAAAAATTGTTGTAATTAAATTCTAAAAATTACTTTCAAAAAATATTTTTATTACTGTTTTTAAAATTTTTAAATGTATAAAGTATATATTTTAATTTTTTAAAATTTTAAAAAATAGTTTAAAAATATTTTCCATAGACCAAAAATTTTTACAATATATGATATATATACACACACAAAAGAACTAGAAATCTTCTATATGTTTAATAATTTTTACAATTTTCATCTATAATTCCATCTCTAATTAGAAACGAAAAACAATTCATCTCTAATTCCATCTTTAATTATTATGTTACTAGTTAGAAATAGAATAATTATTCTATCTTTAATTAGAAATGAAAATTTTTTATCTTTAATTGGAGATGAAATGTTCTATCTTTAATCCATTTTAGATTATTTGTGTGAGTTTTTTTTGCCAATTTAGTGACTGAATTAAGATGAAAATTAATTCCATCACTAATTTTTGATGAAATTAAGGCGAAAATTAATTCCATTAGTAATTTATATTTTTAATCCGTCATAAATTCCGTTACAAATTTTGTAGTAATTTTTTCTTTCAAATTTAGGCTCCGTTTGTTTCAAGGAAAATATTTTGTCTCTAAAAAATATTTTTTTAAAAAAAATATTTTCTAGAAAAATATAATATTTTTTGATGTTTGGCTACAATACTAGAAAAATAGTTAAAAAATATTTTCAGTATTTGGTTTGCAATAAATTTTTTCCTAAATTATACAATATTACATAGAAATGGTAATATTATATTTGATTTTTTTTTTCTTTCTATATTTTATAAGTATTCAAGTTTTGGAAAATAACTTTCTGTTCTTAGAAGAAAAAGTTATTTTTTCATATTTTTAAGTTATTTTCCATTAACTAGCAACATATTTTCCTTTGACTTAATTTTTTTGGTAACTCAAACATTAGAAAATAAGGGAAAGTATTTTCAAGAAAAATATTTTCCGTAAACAAACGGAGCCTTAGAGACAAAATTTATTTCCTTCCTAAATTTTACATCGCTGATTGAACTTTCTGTCATAAATTCATCTTAATCCTCTCTCCCTCTCTCTCTCTATATATATATAAGTAGGGATAAGGGATCTACTTACACATGTATAAAGTGATTATATTTTACACAAAATTTCAACCATTAATTTTAATACATCTAATGGTTAAGATATGTTTAATTAATTTTATTCAAACATTACCTTATTAAATTTCAACTAATATATTCCTTATTCCATTAATTAGTTATTTCCTATTTAAGACCTGCATACATAAAATTAAATTAAAATATATACATTGCACAATCTTTAGCATTAACATTTTATGATTTAACACTTTTAGCATGACACAATGCTCTGTTGGAGCAGCCTAGATTGCCAAAAAAAACCCAACATTTTCCATTAGCTTTAGGATTGTCATGTCTACTTGGTACGCAATCTCTTAACTCATTAGTGCAGGCTATGCAGCATCATGAATCTTACTGACCAACTACCTTGTTGAAAATTTAGAACATTTTATAAATAATTATATTTTGTGGTAATTATAAAAATAATTAGCTAATTTATTTTAATAATGGCAACTTTTTTATGACATTTAATTATATAATTTGTATCATATAAATTAATATTTTTCTTTGCTCCTGAGGACGTAAAAAAGGATATACAAACAAGTTTTAAATTTATTTTTCATTTTTTTACTTTTTTATTCTTAAATATGTCTTTTTTTCAAGAAAAATAATAAGAAAATACATTTCATCGCACAAACATGCAAATTTTTGTTGAATTTAATTTTATTACTTTGTAGCTAAATTTAGATAACATTATAACAATAATAAAATTGTTAATTTAACTATGGCCATAAAATGTTATATAATTAATAATATATTAATGGAAATGATTTAGATAGGAAAAAATTAGTTAATGGAAGAAAGAACATAGATTTCAATAAGGTAATGTTTGAATAAAATTAATTAGATGTATTGTAATTAAGGGTTGAGATTTTATGTAAAATATAATCATTTTACAGATGTGTAAGTGGATTCCTACTCTATATATATAGGGGTGGGTGTCGGTTAGATCGGTCGGTTCGGGTTGAAGATTGGGAAGAACCGATCGGTTTTCGGAGAAAAATATATGAAGCCAAACCGAACCGAAAGTGTATGTAAAACCAAAGGGTCGGAATTCTAGAATACTCAAGTTGGGTCAGTTCGGAATATCAGATTGGGATCGGTTGGGTTGGGCTAGAATATATTGGGCCAGAAAAAAAATAAAGTATATATATTTAAATACTATCATTAACATTGGGCTTAACTCATATTTGTGTTTAGTTTATAAAATAAAGGTTATTTCTGTTTAGTTTATAAAATATAAGCTAACATAAATTTCATTAACTAATAACCTACACAAATAGCCTATACTGATACATACAAAAAATGTTCCTTTTACATATAAAAACAATTGCAATAACATACAAAAAATGTTGAATCAGACTGCCTGCATACTAATTATAAAACATACACTAACTTTGCATATACAAAAAAAATGAATATATTGATGCTACTGCTAAGTGCTAATGGCTCAGATAGAACCCTTCCAACCAATGCACCAAAAACATCATCAGATGGAATAGTCATAAGGTATGACTAATGACAACAAATCTGCAGAATACCAAAAAATCATATTGCAGTCCTGAGTATATCCAAAAAACAAGAAGCATAAATTTACCTGCACACATAATTATGAAAAAAATGATAGAAATTCAATTAGATCATATTATAACCGAAGCACAATTAAATGAGCAGAAATAGGAGTAGTAAGCAAAAAGGCTCAGGATGCTATTTTTCACATCATGTTAGAATACAGCCCCATTTCTGGCAGCAATAGCTAACAAAGTTGAATATAGCCACCTAATGAAATTAAACATGTACTCTAATTATACTCAAAAAGTATTGGTGGAAGCATCACCATTGCCAAAAAAAAAAAAACACAAATATAATAAGAAGAGGCTCATGATAACATTAGTTATAATCACATCAAGAATGCAGCCATATTTCTGATAACTAAATAAAAACTAAAGCCACCAAAGAAAATTCAGCATGCTCTGTCAAGTCTTAGCCTAAGGTGGAAGCTTTATCATTGCCTCATTGATTACTGCAACAACAACACAGGCACGTCAACTATTTAATTAATTGAGGCACTATAGGTTGGTCATATGTAATAGAAAGAAGAAGAACAATGCAACCATACAACGAAATATTCAAAAGCAGCAAGCATGTAGGGTTCAGGATTCAGGAGCAAACAATCCAAATGAACCAAACATTCAAAATCAATGAACATGCAATATAATATAAGTTAGCAAAGTTACTAAGGTAATGAAGGGCCACTCCCCACTTAGTCTAGATCTAAAAAGGGAAAAAAACAAGTAACATTAGACTGAGAAAGCATAAGTACAATTGAAACAAAATTTGAATAACTAAATTTAAAACTAGCAGCATAACCTTTTTCAAATTGCTCTAATTCATTTAAATTTTCTTCAACTGAGAGTGGCTAATCAGGCATTCTAAGCCAATCCTGAGTGCAAATCAAAGCTTCCATAATTTTTGGAGCTAATGAACTCCTGAAAGCATCTAGAACACGGCCACCAATGCTAAAAGTAGATTCAGAAGCCACAATGGAAATAGGAACAGCTAAAATATCCATGGCCATTCGAGACAAAATTGGAAACCTCTCACAATTTAACTTCTACTGCCTAAGTATATCAAAATTTTCCTCTTCTTCAACAACTGTCTCACCCAAATATATATCAAGTTTAGTTCTCTTGGTACCGCCCATTCCACATTCTTGTTTATGCTTTTTGAATCTCTTTTTTAGCAAAGATATTGATTTGCTAGAAGGTTGCATTTCTGTTTCCGGAACTGATTGGCTAGCTTGAGTACTACTAGACTTAAATGCAGAGGATGAACTATAGACACTCACATAATCCTCAAATAACATAATAAGATCAATTTTGATCGTAGAAAACAATCTGATTCCTAATGATGAACCATACAGTTGATTGATAGAAAATTTAAGAAATTCAAGTTTATATCAGGGATGCATAATAGTACCAATAAAAATAAGAGAGTTCATTTTCTCTGGATTACCCTAATACTTGTCAAATTTAGTTCTTATATTCAAGCCCATGTTCATAACAGAATTATTAGAAGAAGATTGCATATCAGTCAACATATAATGTAAATAAAAGATCTCAAAAAAGAAGGCATTTGCAGTGACATACTGAGAACCAGATATTCTCAGTGTAATATCATAAAAAAGCTTCAACAGTTGAACAATATGATTAACACATTCCTAGTAAAAAAAATCAAGAATATCATCACCCAAATCTGATCTAAATGTAGCTTCATTCTTCTCATATTTTTCAAATGCCATGACATACAAACATGCACTACTCAATATGATGTATGTGGAATTCCACTTAGTGGGCACATCAAAGGTTAATGAAGACTTTGACTCAATCCCAATCAAATCAGATATCTCTCTAAACTTCCTCAACCTAGCAGGAGAGTTCCTAATGTATCTAATAACCTTCCTAACCTTTCTAACATATTCATTGGCTTCCTTCAATCCATCAGTCACAACCAAATTGAGAATGTGAGTAATACATCACATATGCAAAAACTTTAACCTAACAGATGATGCACCTCATCTTAATAATTTTTTTTAAATATCCAACAGCTGTGTCATTGGAGGATGCATTATCAACAGTTATGCTAAAGACATTTTTAATACCCCAATCAAGCAAGCAATTCTTTAAAGATTTGGCTATATATTCACCCTTATGAGAAGAAACAGGCACAAAGGAAATAATTTTTTTATGCAAATTCCAACCATCATCTATAAAATGAGCAGTCACACATATGTAATTTAGAGGTAAGCAAAAATAACCAAAAACTGAACCGAACTGACTAGTTTGGTTCGGTTTCAGTTTTCATGATAAAAATTGCTAATTCGGTTTACACCGAACTGAAATAAGTTCAGTTCAATTTTCAGAGTAAAAAAATCTATTAAACTGAACCAAACCAAATTCATAGTATATTTAAAATTTTATATATATTTATATGTCTGTTTGATTGGTTTAGTACTAACATTTTAAATTTTATTAATAATATTAGTTTCTAGATATATAAAATTCTTAATAAAATTATTTACTATCAAAAAAATTCTAACAAAACGTATTTAAATATATTTTAGAGAATCGGTTCATTTAATTTTTAAAAAATTAATAAATAAAATAAATATAAAAAATTAACATTAATATATCTTATAAATCTTATTAGAATATTTCAAAATTACATAAATAAAATAAGTTAAAAAGTGAAAAAAAGTTAAAACCGAAAAAAATAACCAAACTGAAAGTTCAATTCGGTTCAACCCATATTTTGGTTCAGTTTAAAACCGAAATAGGTTCGATTCAGTTTGGTTTTAGGCTTTTTTGAACCGAATCGACATTTGCTCACCCCTCATGTAATTGATTCTTTGAATTGATGTCCAAGAATCAGTTGTAATACTGATTCTTTGACAGAACTTAAGAAAATTTTTAAGCTTCAACCTCTCAGCAATATACATGTCATAACAGTCCCTAGTAATAGTCCTTTTAGAGGGCATCTTAAATCGAGGACATGCAGCATATAAAAACTTTTTAAAAATAGATCCTTCCATAAATTTAAACAATAATTCATCAACAATTACTATTTATGCAAGTGCGTTCCTGATTAAGTCTTGATCAAATTTCCATATGCCTATGACACCAGACTGTGTGTTATCTTATGCTTCCACCATATTAACATTAGGTTGAAATGCCAAAAGTGCTTGCCTAGTATCTTTACTATATGACATTTTCATACAATGCAAGATATAGTTTTTTAGTGAAGAAGTGCCATGTTGTTTAGAGTGACAGTTATAAACAGCAGCATAGTAAAAACATTTACCCTTGATCACAATATCAGATTCATCCTTTATTCTCTCAAAAAACTACCACACTTTTGATTTTGGTGCAGCCTTTTTTTTTTGGCAGCAGGTTCAGTTTGAGGCTACTGAACAGAGGCACTAAGGGCTTCTATATCAGTAGCAGAATCAGGAACACCAGTGGCATTGGTATTGCCACTGGTATTTTCCATCTGCAAGAATACAAAATGAAAAAAAAGGCAGAATAGCACACAAATTGTTAGACAGTCATCAAACAATAGGAGTAATCAATTAACATTTTTGAAAAAATTGAGAAATGAGAATGGGCATTATACCTGACTCATGGTTCTACCTTTCTCACAATGAGATCACAGTGATATACAGGGACTTATTAAGCTTCTACCTTTTTTCAGGTATTAAGTTATAACTTTTCTTTCAGATTAAGCTTCCACTCTTTTTCAATTATAACTTAATATCGTTGAAGCTTCCACCAATAGTTTTGTTCTAGATACCCACTGGAACATAACAAAAAACACATACACAGATGACTAAACAGAAAACAAATAATGTTCTCATTTCATATCAATAAAAAGTAAACATAAAATTATTTTTAAAAACTAAAAATTTTTTCATCCAAATTCCAAAGACCAGATCTATCAAAATTGAGACCTGATCTAAGTAAATGGAGAACACACATATTAAAATAATATCAAATACCAATTTAGTTAAAAATAGAGAGCAGATTGTCCAAATTCCAGAATCCAAATCACCAAAAAACCAAAACAAGGGTTCATTAGAAATAGAAATATAAAACATAAAATATAGGCTGACAAGACCGGATTTATTAAAATCCAGAACTGATATAAAGAACAAAAGACTAAATTAATAAAAATTATACCAAAGACAGGATCGTTTAAAAATAAAGTCAAGATAGTCTATTTAACAAGTCAAGATCATTTAAAAATAAAGGATCAATAGAAAAACATATAGTATATACGTACATCTTTAACAAGCCAGACCTGATATATCAAAAAAGACCTGATCTATAAAACAAAAGACCCGATCTATGAAATTAGAGACCAGATCTATAAAACAAAAGACTAGATCTATATAAATAGAAACCAGATCTTTATAAAACTCATATAATATTTATATATGTCAAAACAGAAACCACATATATATAAAAAAATTATTTTTTAACATAATTACACAAAAATATTGAAATAAATAAAAATAAAGAGCAAATGTTGACATTTAAAAAAAACACTTTTTTTTAATAAATACCAAATTCCAAACGAAGGATCCAGAAAATAGAACACAAAGAGATTACCATAGAACACAGTTCCAGAAAATAGAAAAGAAACGAAGGATCTGCTGAAAATATAGTAACAAGAATCAATAGGTCACTACAATTTCTCCATAAATAATCAGAGATCATGAGCCCACAGATGTAGAGAGAAAAGAGACTGCAGAGACTCGAGAGAATAAAAGTGAAACCAAATGAAGGATGAAGGATGAAGGATTACAGGTAAGTAATGAAAGATTCAAAAGTTAAACATTTAGGGTTCCTGAAAGGGAGAAGGAAGATTTGAGAGAAGGTGTAACACCCACATTTCCGATGCACTATTCATGCATTACAAATATATAACATATAAAGTCCTAGTGTGTTTTGTGTCTAAGTGTGGAAATATATTGTTAGCAGAGAGTGACTTAATTGCAAAGACAATTAGGAGTCAATTGTTACATTTGGAAAGTTTTGGGGCATAGTGTAATATGTTCATTTCATTAAGGAGGCAACTAGCTATTATGGTGATATATATATATATATATATATTATCTTGATATTATTATTATTGTTATTAGTATTAATAAAATGATATTTTGGTGATAATTATAAATGTAATTATTAGGAGGAAGACTTAGATGGGGCAAGTACAGGTTGTTAAGTGGTTAGAGTAATTGTGTGAATATTTAATTGTGTGTGAGTTGGATTTGTAGAGAAAATTTAAGAGAAGAAGAGAAGAGAGCATTCTTGAGTATTTTTGAAGAGTTGTGATCTTGTTAGAGCTAAGATTTGGGAGGCATTAAAAGGTTTATATCCATTAAAGCATCTTTTGGTAAGCTTTTCTTATAAGTGTGTTGATTTGAGTTGAGTTGTTGGTTGTCAATTTCATATTCTACCTCTCTATTTCTTAGTCACTTTGTTGGTGCCATATCTCAAGTTTTATAACTCTAATTGGTACAAGGTTGGACTCCCTAGAAACTTTAGAGGGTCCTTTACATTTTCTATACACTGGGTTTAACTAATTCTGTCGTTTAAAAGGGTCAATAGGTCCGGATATTTTCTTGCTCTTGTGAGTCCCCTATTTTGGTCGGATGGATTGTTAAATCCATAATTAATTTCACACATATCCTAATTGAGTGATTCTAATTGAAATTTTTTATAGACATATAACCCTAACTTTGGTAGCAATTTTAGGGTTATTGGACTTGTGTGTGTGTGTTTAGGCCTTGATGAACTTTGAGCAATTTGTACACTTTGGTGAGGTTAGGGTGGAATTTAATGTATGCTTATTGAATTAGTATATAAATTATATAGGGATTGACAAAGGAAAGGAAAGCACTCATCATTGAAGGAAAGACTCTTTTAGAGTGGAAGCATTTGGAGGTAGGTACTATAAATACATGTTGTATACATATGCTCTTTTCTTGTGTGTATTACTTTGTACTCCTTTAATGGAATTAAATATATATATGGATTGGTGAATATGATGTGGAATGAATTCCACCTTGTTTTGTATTGGAAATGTGATGAGCAAGTTGATACATGATGAAATATGTGTGTGGTGTGGTGAACACCATATTAGTGTATATTGATAAGATTTGTGATTATTATGTTATGAGGTTACTATAATGGCTTGTTATGATGTAATGGATGAATTTGATTATGTTGTGAGGATTGTGTGATATTTCACTTGAAGGTGAAATCTGTAAGGAAAGTGAGGATAATTGTGTGATTGTCAGATGGGCAAGCTGAGCCGGACGTATAGCTACCCAAGTGAGACTGATTCGGGCGGATAGTCTCACTAATGGCCATTTGTATGATATTAATATAATGTGTGTGATGGGCAAGCTGAGCCGGGCGTATAGCTACCCAAGTGAGACTGATCCGGCGGATAGTCTCACTAATGGCCATTTATGTGATATTAATATAATGTGTGTGATGGATAAGCTGAGCCGGGCGTATAGCTACCCAAGTGAGACTGAGTCGGGTGGATAGTCTTACTAATGGCCATTGATTGAAAATGAATTGTGAGGAATATATCTATGAAGCTAATTGTGAGGTTATGTGAGAGGAATGTTTATCTGGATACTAACTCATGCATTGAACATACATTCCTTTAACATTGTGCTTATGAATGAGTTTGAGATGAGTAATGGAATGTTCGAATATAAATGATGGATGTGGATGCTTTTTAAGTGTGAATGATTAATATTATGTATTAATGAATGTTTTGGTGTGGATTAGTGTGTTTAGAATGTATTGTTGTGGCTTGAATTGAATTATGTTCATGTGTTTTGACATCACTAGTCATTTCAAGGTCATTTTTGTCAATCCATACAAATGAATTAAGACTAAATATCTTCATAAAAGTTGTAGCCCTCTGAAATAGCTTTCCATAGCCTCTTAAATCACTTGAATCCGAGTTCTGTAGAGAGAGTTATGCAAAAAGAGTATGACATAGTTCGTAGGGTTGGGTCACTGCACGTCTGTGCCGACTCGGCATGAGGGTGCCGAGTTATGCCAGAATCATTTGGTGTCGACTCGGCAACCGAGTGCCAAGTTATGACGAGTCAACCCTTCTTTAGCACACTTTTATGTCAGTATTTTAGCCATAACTTGAGCTATAGAGCTCCAAATAGAGCAAAGTTTGATGCTAAAGAAACTTTAAAGAGTCATCTACAACATTTATATTTTGAGTTTGAGATGAATCTATCTTTAAGATTCTCTAAATGAGTTTGACATTTTAGTGCTCACTTTCTCCTTCTATATTTTGACTTCCGAATGCACTCGATATAGTACCAACGGTATTGTATCTTTTTTATTATGGTTATATTGCTTATTATTAGTGATTATGTGCTTCTTTAAGGTATAATTCTTATGTGTTTGGTGTATATGTGCAACTGTATTCGTAGTTGCTTATTGAGTTGTAAGCTCACCCATTTGCTGTTGAATCTTTTCAGGACTTAATTAGATTAAAGGCTTAAAGCTTGCGTCTGAGTTTTTAGGTGGGCTGAAGCATATTTTGGTGTTCCCGACCTTCTTCCTGCATATCATTTTGGCATTGTGTATATCATATAGTTTTATGTCGTATGTGTGTAATTAAAGACAAGCATATGTGCAATGCTTGACATATATGTACATATGAATTATGGGTATTTATATAAGTATCTTTCATTCAAAATTTTTATTATATCTATTATGAGATGCTTGACTGTGCCACGTGTGTTTGTTTATTTGTGCCACGTATTTGGTTATGGTTTTGGGCGTCACAGAAGGGGGTTGGGTAGGGTGAGAGGCAGAGAGGAGAGGAAAGGTCATTTAGGGTTTTTGAAAGGGAGAGGAAAGATTCGAGAGAAAAGAGGAGAGGAGAGTAGAGGCGGCTACGAGAGAAGAGAGTAAATAAGATTAGGTTTTTTTTTATATAGTAGCATACATATACACAAAAAAAAAAAAACATCATTTTGTATATATATAATATCAAAATTTCGAATGGGTTGGAAATATTCAAGCCTCCCCCAACCAGTCATCCAAAAACCGATATATCCATATACTTCCACCCGAGCTGATTTCTTCTCTCATTCGGTTTATGCCGCCCACCCCTATATATATATATATATATATATATATATATACAAACACACAGACACACACACACATATATATATATATATATATATATATATATTGGAGAAAAATCTGATGATAAGCTTTAGATCCTATGTGTACCCCCACGTACAAGACATGTTTGCAAATTTTTTGATTTTAAGATCAATGATTGCTATGGGGAGGTGTTTTTCTTAATTTTTAAATAAGGAAAATCTATTCCTTTTCAGTTCAAATTGATTGAATTTGTAGATTGTTCAAAATTCAGTTTGTAACTACACCAATAATAGCAGCAACAATTTATAATTAACTAGTAATGTACTCGTGTTGTATAGGATCTTTATAATTATTTATTATTTTATTCATTAGTATATTATTTATTTGTTTATTTATTAATATATGTATATGTATATGTATATGTATATGTTGGATGTATTTATTATTTATTTATTTTATTAATGTATTTTCTATTGAATTTCTTTTTTTTATCACATATATTGGTTTCTGACATTTGAATTGATTTGTTAATTTACTATATTTTTATTTTTTGTTATAATTTTTATTATTGTTAGAAAAATAAATTATCTCTAAGTTATTAAAATTAATGTATTTTATATATTTGGAGGAATAATATAAGAGGAAATTTTAAAAAATGGCATGTTTGACCAAGCCTATTTCTTTTTTGGTCCGGTCCATTTTATTTTTTCAAAATTGACTTTCACGTTTTCAATTTTAGCCCAACTTGTTTTTGTTTTTTATTTCTCGTCTTCTTTGTACAACAGTAGTTTCCAGTCGGTTTTTTTGCTTTATTTAATGAGCTTTTGCATGTGCATTCTCGTCGTTTGGTTTTCTTCATCTTTTCAGTTGTGTCTGCTCTTTGTTCTCTTTCTTCATCTTTTTAATTTCTTCTTATTTTTATTTTTTTAACCAGTATTTTCTTATTGATTTGAGTTTTAAGTTAGTTGTTATGGCAAAAGATAATAGTGAAATGGTTTCTAAAAGAATTTCTAGTCGTGTAATTGGTGGTGTTGCACAATCTTCTTCTTCGTCTGGAAAAAAGAAGGATACGAATTCTCCGTCATCTAAAATTATCATTCTTTATAAAAAGAGCAAGAACGACGATGAATCTAAGAAGAATTACAGTGTTGCTAAGAAGAAGAAGATGTTGTCCTTTACTGAAAGCTTTGCTAAAAAATCTAAAACTTGCTATAAGGTATGTTTGCTTTTTTTTTTTTTTTTCTTTTCTGAATCTATTATTTTTCTTATTAAGTTGTTGCTTTTTGTTACTTGTTGTTGTTGTTGTTTATGTTATTTTAGATTTGTTTCTTTTTGTTGTTTGTTTTGATTTTTAAGGTTTTTTTTTTTTATTATTGTTGTATATGTTGTTTTAGGTTTGTTTCTTTTTGTTGCTTATTTTGATTTTTAGGATTTTTTTTGTTGCTTTTTGTTGTTGGATATGTTGTTTTAGGTTTATTTCTTTTTGTTTCTTATTTTGATTTTTAGAATTTTTTTATTGCTTTTTGTTGCTTGTTGTTGTTGCTGCATATGTTATTTTAGGGTTTTTTTTGTTTCTTGTTTTGGTTTTGTAATGTAATTGTTATTATTTATTTCATGAATAAGAGTATTTTGTTAAACCAGATGAGCATTTTAAGAGTAGGGTTTCTAGTTGTATGAATGAGAATGTCATTCTAGAGCTGAAGAAGAAATTGACTGAAAGCCAATTGGATTTGTTTAGAAAAAGTTGTTTTTGTTATTTTTTGGATATGAAGGATGTTAAATTAATTCATCAGGTTCTTCATTACTTGCTTTTAAGGGAAGTATGTCAATCTAAATCTGATGAAGTTTGGTTTGATATTTCTGATTTTTATATAAAGCTTTCTGTTGCTAAATTTTTTGTTGTGACGGGGCTGAAATGTATTGATGATCTTGAGAGAAATAAGATTGGAAAATCTGTGAAGAATAATTTAATTGATAAGTTTTTATATGGTGCTTTAAAAGTGAAAAGGAGTGATATTGAAGACCGTTTTCTTTCTACAGAGTTTGATTATGATGAGGATGCTCTAAAATTGTCTATTCTTTATTTTGTTAGTAATTTTTTATTTTCTGGTCCTAAGGAGAAGTTTGTTAATAAAAAAAATTTTGATGTTGTTGACGTTGATCTGTATAATGAGTATCCTTAGAGAAAACATACTTTTACTTTTACTTTGGATTATTTAAGGGAAAGGTTTATGGAGGCTGAGAAGAAAGAATACCATTATTTTTTTATCGTCTTGTTGGCTTTCCATTTGCTTTACAAATTTAGTTTTATGAATGCTGCGGTTATTGTGACGGTGTGTTTGCTGTTCATAATGGTTCTTTAATTTTTCATCTGTTGAATTGGGGAGATTCTTTTGTGTTGAATTTTAAGAAATTGAATTCACAAATTTTGAATTTATCTTCTTCCCAGGTAATTGCTTTTTTTTTTTTTAATTTTTTAGGTTTTGTTGCTTCTTATTAGTTTTTATTGTTTATTTTTCTTATTTGTTGTTTTTGTAGTTGAAATTGAATAATATTGTACCTACTGATGTTGAAGAGGAGTCTCTGTATTTGAATGGTTTTTTTTAAAAGCTAAAAGTTGGACAAGTCAATGTATCTGCTGTTCATGATGAAAATGTAGACAGTGGAGATGATTTCCAGTCACCTATCTCCTGAAAGTTTGAAAAAGTAAAATCTATTGGTGAGAAAGAGCGATCAAGCATTGGTTATACTGTTGGTGATAGGGATGTAAGTTGGAAAAGAAAATTGATGATTTAGAGAAGAGGATTAATGAAGAAATTTCTTCTTTGAGAAATTATGTTGAGGAGAAATTTTTTATTTTAGAAGGGAAGTTAGACAGAATTCTTTAATAGAAATTTTCTTTTTTTTTCTTCTAATATTTATAAGGATGAAGAAGATCAGAAATATGATGAAGTTATTTCTGATATTAAAAGAGATAAGGATGGTGAGGATGATAGAAATGATAATTTTGATATTCTTTTGGATGTTGTTTCTTTGGGTAAAGGGAAAAATGAGTTTGTTGAAGAGAGAAATAGTGATGATGAAGAAAATAGGAGGAATGAAGAAAAAGAAAAGGGAAGTGAAGAAGAGGTTAAGAAAAATGAAGAAGAGGAGATTGAAAATGAAGAAGATCTAAAGAAAAATGTTAAAGAGCAAGATTTAAAGAAAAATGTTGAAAAGGAGAAGAAAAACATATTTAAGGAGTTGCTCTCCAATCTAATTCGTCTGATAGTGATTCTGATAAGATATTTTTAGAGAAGATTGATGTTATTGTGAAGAGTTTTCAGACAGAGAAAAGTAAATTTTTTTGTTGCTTTTTTATTTCTTGTTGTTTCTTTTTCATTTCATTTTGTTTCTGTTTGTTGCATGTTGTTTCTTTTTTGTTTCTTTTTGTTGCTTTTCTCATTTTTTATGTTGTTGCAGACAGAGAATGGTAAATTTTTTCTTATTTTTTGTTCTTTTTCTTTTTGTGTGTTGCATGTTGTCTCTTTTTATTACTTTTCTCATTTTTTATGTTGTTGCAGACAAAGAAGGGTAAATTTTCTATTGTTTCTTTTTATTTCTTGTTGTTTTTTTTTTTGTTTCTTGTTGTTTCTGTCTGTTGTATTATGAAACCCGCAAGGCCGCAACACGTGGCCTCAAATAAATCATACACATATCTCCTAAGAATATACTATGAGTATACATACATGTCATACATATATTAAGTCAACATACAATACACATATACATACTAGTGAATGAAACAATTGGTCAAGTCTATGTATAGTATTTTTTTTTTTAGAAGAAAAGTCTGCAGCAGGACACTGGCAGTCACCAGTGGCTGAAATTAGCCAGTTGCGACTGGCAATCTCCAGTCAACTGGTGCTCGCCAGTGACTGGAGACAGCCATTTCCTAGCTTCCTCAATCCAAATACCTATAAAACAATTACCTAAACACAATGCACACAAACCAAATATGCTCATAAGCAATATTTCTTATACATATTACCCAATCAACTCATCCAAAGATATACACAAGTTAACATAAACACTACCATATACACAACTCCACAATCCATACTTATATATATATACAACGCAGTGCATGCCCATCACATTACTTACATATCACCAAAGTATTCAGGAGCTTCATACTCCAATCTCAAATACACATTCATAGTGTAATTCCCACACAACATTACATATAGCTCAATTTTTAAAATATCAATACAAAATGCATGAGGTGCATGCTAATGAAGATGAAAGTTAGTTCACCAAGCACATCTCGAGCCTCCGGAAGTCACAACTACGCAAGGCTCAAGCTCGGGCTAACTATTTCCTGAAAAATAATTGCAAAGGAGTGAGCTTGTGACTCAATAAGTAATTATTAACATAACAAGACATATATCACTTCTCAATAACTAATTAAGAGATATGATAATAACAATCTTATAGCCTAAGTTCAAGTATGAACTATAACAAAAATTTCAACACATATCAATCATAAACACAACATATACAAAACATATACATAATATATACAAACTTAACTCATGTAATATCACATTAATCACACTTTCATTTATAATACAACATAATTTGGTTTCCGGCCGGAACCACCTCATATGTGCATTTCTCATAAGTTTTCATATACTGAGACTATCCGCCCGGCTCGGTCCCAGTCTCACATCTTCACATCCTCACATATAATTTCTCGGATAGCTATTCACCCGGCTCAGCTTACCCATCCCACAATTCATCTTTTCACATGTGACCACTACTGGAACTATCCGTCCGGCTCAGTTCCAGATTTCTCAATCAGTGAAGGCTATCCATCCAGCTCAGCCTCACATTTTCTCACCAACATTCAATCAATTCACAAAATGTGCATATTTCATATTTTAACATTTCATTCTACACAATTCACCTTTCTCACAACACATATATATACATGCTTCATTTTATTCTCATCACACAATTACCAATTCATTTTAAGCACATAATTCTCATATGTTCATTTCTCAACACATCACATATCTTACTCAATGCATTTATAGCATCACATTTCTTATTTCAAGAGAATCAATATATATATCATTATATTAATAATTACTTACTCAAGGTGTTTTAACTCCTTCAAAAGAGAAGCTCTCCTATTGATTTGTATCACCTCTATCCTTATCAATGTCTACACACACAATTCATACATCAATACCACTTAGCCACATATCACTTGCACTAAAATGCAACTACATGTCCTAGGTTCAATATGCCCCAAAGTAATCTACACAAGTCCAAAAATTATGAAATTCATACTGAGGCTAGCCAATTAAGTCTACAACAAATTCCAATTGAAATTTCTTAATTTGGACATGTATAGAATTAAATATAGATTTTTGACTAAATCCAGGCAAAATAAAGTCAACTGCATGAGTACGAAAATATAGAGCTGTGCCAGTCCATTTTAATAGCAAAATCAGCTCTGGCACAAAATATAAAAGTTGTAGAGGACACTCTGAAGTTTCCAGAGCATCAAACCTTAACCAAATCAGAGCTCTACAACTCCAAATATGGTAAAAAAAACTAAGACTGATGCAAAACCAAAATAGAATATGAAATTCACAACCAATAACCCTAATTCAATAAACTAAATTAAATGCAAGACTTATAAAATTGAAGCTCCCAATAGCTTTTAGACCTTCTAAAGCTTCCCAAATTAATTGCTAGATGAGTAGAAAATAATCACAATCTCCCTAAAGCCTCTCAATTCCCTCTTCTTCTTCCTCTTTATAAATTTTCTGTACACAATACTAACTCAACACATACACATACACATACACTCACATAATAATCCCACCAATCACAAACTACCAAATACCCCCCTCAAAATTTTCTAATATTAAATGCCCAACAAACTCATAAATGCATCACTTAAATAACTAATATAAAAAACTCTAATAATTATATTTAAATAGCACACCTAATCTCTACACACCCGTAATGATCTAAGCTTATTGTACAAAAATTCACAACTTTCTATTTTGACAAATAGGTTCAAATTTATCTTACAAATATATCCCTCTCTACCAATATGCACATGTCCCACTAAAATGCAACTTTTAACTCCACTCTATATGTCACGAAAATAACATGCATGAACAGTACATCTAAAAAATACGGGTGTTACACTTCTCCCCTCCTTATAAAAATTTCATCCTCGAATTTGTTACTCACCACTATCAGGAAAAAGGTACGGATACTTCTGTCTCATCTGCTCCTCCACTTCCCATGTTGCTTCTCTTGGAGAATGATGACTCCATTTCACTTTATCTATTGGGATTTTCTTGTTTCTTAATTGCTTCACCTTCCGATCCAAAATTTTTACTGGTTCTTCCACGTAGGTTAGTGTCTTGGAAACTTCTATTTCTGTTTCTTGCATAATATGGCTCAGATCTTATCAGTACCTCCGTAGTATAGACATATGAAATACATTGTGAATCATTAATAACTCCACTGGCAGTGCCAATTTATATGCTAGTGGTCTGATTCTCTCAAGAATCTCGTAAGGTCGAATGTACCTCGGACTCAATTTTTCTTATTCTGCCGAATCTTAAAACCCCTTTACATGGCGACACCTTTAAGAAAACTTTCTCTCCCACTTGATACTCCATTTCTCTTTAATGTTGGTCTACATAACTCTTTTACCGATCTTGTGCCACTTTGAGGCTTTTTTTCACTATTTATATTTTGTCCACTGTTTCTTGAATCAATTCTGGGCCTTCTAGTTGTCTCAATCCTTCTACATCCTAACAAACTGAACTTCGACACTTTTTTCCATATAGTGCTTCGTAATGAATTCCAATGCTGGAATAATAATCGTTGTTGTATATAAACTTGATTAATGGTAGATGATCATCCCAGTTTCCTTTAAACTCAAGCACACAAGCTCTCAGCATATCTTCTAGTGTCTAAATTGTTCTCTCAGATTGTCCATCTGTTTGTGGATGAAATACTGTACTGAAATGCAGTTTCGTTCCCAAAGCTTGTTACAAACTTTCCCAAAAGTGTGAAGTGAATCTGGGATCTCTGTCAGACACAATTGACAAAGGAACTCCGTGCAATCTTATAATTTCTGCAACATACAAAAAAGCTAACTTGTCCAGTGAATCACTAGTTTGAACCGGTAAAAAGTGAGCCAATTTAGTCAATCTGTCTACTATTACCCATACGGCATTATATTTTTGGAAAGTTCTAGGCAACCCCACTATAAAGTCCATTGTAATTTTCTCCCACTTTCATTCAAAAACTTTCAATGGTTGTAACTTACCTGCAAGCGCTTGATGTTCAGCTTTGACTTGTTGACAAGTCAAGCATCTTGTAGTGAACTCTGCTATGTCTTTTCTTATTATTGGCCACCAATAGTAAGGCTTCAAGTTTTGATACATTTTAGTGCTACCCGGATGCATAGTATATGGAGCAGAGTGAGCTTCGTCCATGATTTGCCTCCTTAGCTCTCCAGTGTCCGGTACACACATACGACCTTCCATTATCAACACGCCATCTTCCACAGCTAAAAATTAAGAATTGGTTCCATCTTCTACTTTTTCTTTCATCTTCTTCAAATACAAGTCTTCCATTTGAACACTTTGGATTTGATCTCTCAATAATGGTCTAACTTATAAGGTAGCAAGTAAATTATTTCTCTCAATTTCAAGGGTAGCATTCATTTTCTGCAACGTTAATAAATTATCCACATCATAACTAATTATCCCAGCAGAACATTCCATTATTTTTTGGCTCAATGCGTCCGCTACCACATTTGCTATCCCCGGGTGATAGTCGATCGTACAATCATAATCTTTCAATAGTTCTATCCATCTTCATTGCCTCAGGCTCAATTCTTTCTGAGTTGAAATGTATTTTAGACTTTTATGGTCAGTAAAGATGGAAAATGTCTCCCTGTATAGGTAATACCTCCAAGTCTTCAATGCATGTATAATAGCGGCCAGTTCAAGATCATGTGTCGGGTAGTTCATCTTATGTGGTCTCAATTGCCTAGATGCATAGGCTATCACCCTTCCAGTTTACATAAGCACACATCCTAATCCTTGCCTTGAAGCGTCGATATACACCATATAATCGCCACTTCCAATTGGTAAAGCAAGTATAGAAGTCGTAGTGAGGGCTTCCTTTAATCTCTCAAAACTATGTTGGCATTTCTCGTTCCATTGAAAAGGAGCATTCTTTTTCAATAAAACAGTCAAAGTCTTACAACTGTGGAGAAATCTTTCATAAATCTTCTGTAATACCCCGATAATCCCAAGAAACTTCGAATCTTTGTCACATTTTTAGGAGATTTCCATTCTTGAACAACTTTAATCTTCGATGGATCGGGCTTTACTCCTTCTCTAGACACAATATGCCCAAAAAATGCTATTTCTTCAATCTAAAACTCACATTTACTGAATTTAGCATACAACTGTTTCTCCCGTAAAATTTGTAAAGCTACTCGAAGATGTTTTTGATGTTCTTCTAGACTTGATGAGTAGATAAGTATGTCATCAATGAACACAATAATGAATTGGTCTAAGTACGGCTGAAATATTTTCTTCATCAATGACATGAAAACTGCTGATGCATTGATCAATCCAAAAAGCATCACAAGAAATTCATAGTGTCCATATCTGGTTCTAAATACAGTCTTGGGAATAGAAGATTTTGCTACCCGCAGTTGCCAATAACCGGATCTCAGATCAATCTTTGAAAATACAGAAGCATCCTTTAGCTGATCAAGCAAATCGTCAATTCTGGACAAAGGATATTTATTCTTCACTGTTATTCTGTTCAATTACTTATAATCAATAAATAATCTCATACTCCCATCTTTTTTCTTCACAAATAATACTGGTGCTCCCCACGGTGAAATACTTAGTCTAACAAAACCTTTTACTAACAGCTCATCTAATTGCTTCTTCAATTCCTTAAGCTCTAATGGTGCCATCCGATAGGGTACAATTGATATTGGCGTTGTTCCCGGTATGGTCTCAATTTCAAAGTCCACTTCTCGCTGTGGTGGTAATCTCGGTAAATTATCTAAAAATACATCTGAAAATTCTTTAACAATAGGCATATCCATCACTCCCAGACTAACCTTCAATATATCAATGATGTTGGCTAAATAGGCTTCACACCCATCTCTTATCAGTTGAAAAGCCATAGTAGTAGAAATCAAACATGCAGGGATGTTTTTTCTCTCTCCTACTAACACTAACTTTTCTTGCCCCGAAGTCTCAATGGTCACTTCTTTAGTATAACAGTTCACAACGACATGGTGCTTGGATAGCCAATTCATTTTCAATATAACATCAAACTCTTCTAAATTGATCACCACTAAGTTATCATGCAAAATACTACCCTCTATTTCTATAAGACATGCTCTAACCACCATATTGACAATCATGTACCCCCAACAGGCATGGACACACACATATTATATCCTAAAGATTCAATGGTGCTATGACTCTTCAATGTAAACTCATAGAATATAAAAGAGCATATAAAACCAGGGTCTATTAAAAGATATACAACATGACTAAAGACCGTAAATGTACCAGTGACAACATCTGGTGTAGCTGGAGCTTTTTATCTCGTGATGGCATACACCCTAGCTTGGCTTTGAGCTTACCCAATGGATCCCATAGGTGTAGAAGTACCGGCTTCATTCCCTCTTCCTTGACCCCTTCCTTGATTAATTTAAGGATTATGCTCTCCCGTACTACTTTGCCTCGATATTTGAGGTCCCTTAGCATTTTATCTCACTGGACAATCTCTGATGATGTGTCCAGGTCGGCTACAATAGTAACACATAATCACTCATGATCCCCAGCATTCACTAGAATGAAATCTTCCATATTTGTTACAAGTAGAGGCAGATATACTACTCATCGATCTACCTCTTTCTCCATCTCCTAAATCCTTTACCGGAACTACTCCCTGTTGATTGTGTAGGTCGACTGAACCCCCATCCTCGAAAACTATTTTGTTGAAAGCTAGAACCTCTGAAGGATGATCTTCCACTGGTTCTAAATGAAGAGAAATGAGTGAACACACCGGTAGTCTTTTTTTTTTAGCTTCCAATTCATTCCTTTCCAGAATAACTACCTCAGCTCAATAGTTCTCTATATGTGGGTGGCTTCACCACTATCTTCTCTTGTATTTCTAGGTTAAAGCCCCTCTCAAACTTGTTCCTCTTTAGCTCATCCGTAGCTACCTCTTCAGGTGCATACTTTGATAGCCTCACGAATTGGACTTCGTAATCGGCTACCAATAATTCTTCTTGCTTCAAGTTGAGGAACTCAAGCTTTTTCTTATCTTTGTACACAGCCGACATATATTTATCTGTAAATGCTTACAAGAAATATGCCTAAGTGATCATCATTGGTACATTCCTGCTTCCCGGCACAGTATCCCAATAATCCAAGGCATCTTGCTCAAACAACGATGTTGTATAACTTAACCTCTTCTCAGAAGTGCAATCAAATCGATTCAACACTCTTTCAGTACTCCACAACCACTCTTCAGCTACCATAGGGTCAGTGGTCCCAACAAAAGCTTTGGCACCTTCCTTTCTAATTTTTTCAAAATTCTCATCAAGTGTGCTTTCATTTGGTTTTTATACGATCTCTCTTATCACTTGTATAAACTCTTGCATGAATGGAGGGTAAGAAGCTTGTGGAGGAGGAGGTTGGGATTGGGCTTGTTCAAGTTCACCTAAAACATGCATAGGATCTAGCCTATGAACAGACTTAGATGACCCTTCTGGGCCAATAGAAGGTGCTTGGCGTTCTTCCATCCTGAGATGTGCAATATATATTAACTATATGTCATCTCAAGTTTATGCATGATATGTTATGAATGCAGCATATACTCATGTCTCGAGGGAATCTAATCCCTTCTCTGATACCACTAAATGTGAGACCCGCAACACGTGGCCTCAAATAAATTATACACATGTCCCCTAAGAATATACTCAAATATACTATGAGTATACATACATGTCATACATATATTAAGTCAACATACAATACACATATACATACTAGTGAATGAAACAATTGGTCAAGTCTATGTATAGTAATTTTTTTTAGAAGAAAGGTCTGCAGTAGAACACTGGCGGTCGCCAGTGTCTAGTCGCAGACAAGGGCACTGGCTGTCACCAGTGGCTAAAATCAGCCAGTTGAGACTGGCGATCTCCAGTCAACTGGCGCTCGCCAGTGACTGGAGACAGCCACTTCCTAGCTTCCTCAATCTAAAAACCTATAAAGCAATTACCTAAACACAATGCACACACACCAAACATGCTCATAAGCAATATTTCTTATATATATTACCCAATCAACTCATTCAAATATATACATAAGTTAGCATAAACACTACCATATGCACAACTCCACAATCCATACTTATATATATATACAATGCAGTGCATGCCCATCACATTACTTATATACCACCAAAGTATTCAGGAGCTTCATACTCCAATCTCAAATACATATTCATAGTGCAATTCCCACATAACATTACATATAGTTCAATGTTCAAAACATTAATACAAAATGCATGAGGTGCATGCTAATGAAGATGGAAGTTGGTTCACCAAACACACCTCGAGCCTTCGGAAGTCACAACTATGCAAGCCTCAAGCTCGGACTAACTATTTCCTAAAACACAATTGCAAAGGGGTGAGCTTGCGACTCAAAAAGTAATTATTAACATAACAAGACATATATCACTTCTCAATAACTAATTAAGTGATATAATAATAACAATTTTATAGCCTAAGTTCAAGTATGAACTATAACCAAAATTTCAACATATATCAATCATAAACACAATATATACAAAACATATACATAACATATACAAACTTAACTCATGTAATATCACATTAACTATACTTTTATTTATAACACAACATAATTTGGTCTATAACCAAAATTTCAACACATATCAATCATAAACATAATATATACAAAATATATACACAACATATACAAACTTAACTTATGTAATATCACATTAACTATACTTTTATTTATAACATAACATAATTTGGTTTCCGGCCGGAACCACCTCATATGCACATTTCTCACAAGTGGTCACATACTGAGACTATCCACCCGGCTCAGTCCCAGTCTCACATCCTCACATCCTCATATATAATTTCTCGGGTAGCTATTCACCCGGCTCAGCTTACCCATCCCACAATTCATCTTTTCACATGTGACCACTACTGGAACTATCCACCCGGCTCAGTTTCAGATTTCTCAATCAGTGAAGGCTATCCGCCCGGCTCAGCCTCACTTTTTCATATTTTCCTCACATTTCCTCACCAACATTCAATCAATTCACAAAATGTGCATATTTCACATTTCAACATTTCATTCAACACAATTCACCTTTCTCACAACACATATATATACATGCTTCATTTCATTATCATCACACAATTACCAATTCATTTTAAGCATATAATTCTCATATGTTCATTTCTCAACACATCACATATCTTACTCAATGCATTCATAGCATCACATTTCTTATTTCAAGAGAATCAACATATACATCATTATATTAATAATCACTTATTCAAGGTGTTTCAACTCCTTCAAAAGAGAAGCTATCCTATTGATTTGTACCACCTCTATCCTTATCAATGCCTGCACACATAATTCATACATCAATACCACTTAGCCATATATCACTTGCACTAAAATGCAACTACATGCCCTAGGTTCAATGTGCCCCAAGGTAGTCTACACAAGTCCAAAAATCATAAAATTTATACTGAGCTAGCCAATTGAGTCTATAACAAATTTCAATTGGAATTTCTCGATTTGGACATGCATAGAATTAAATATGGAGTTTTGATTAAATTCGGGCAAAATAGAGTCAGTAGCAGGAGCACAAAAATATAGAGTTGTACCAGTCAGTATTAACAGCAAAATCAGCTCTGGTACGAAACACAAAAGTTATAAAGGACACTCTGAAGTCTCCAGAACATCAAACCTTGCTTAAATCAGAGCTTTATAAGTCCAGATATGGCAAAAATACTAAGACTGATGCAAAACCAAAATAGAACACGAAATTCACAACCAACAACCCTAATTTAATAAACCAAATTAAATACAAGACTTACTAAATTGAAGCTTCCAATAGCTTCTAGACCTTCTAGAGCTTCCCAAATTGATTGCTAAATGAGTAGAAAATAATCACAATCTCCCTAAAGCCTATCAATTCTCTCTTCTTCCTCTCTATAAATTTTCTCTACACAATACTAACTCAACACACACATATACGCACACACTCACATAATAATCCCACTAACCACAAACTACCAAATACCCTCCTCCAAGTCTTCTAAAATTAAAAGCCCAACAAACTTATAAATACATATTTATCACTTAAATTACTAATATAATAAACTCTAATAATTATACCAAAATAGCACACCTAATCTCTACACACCCTTAATGATTTAAGCTTATTGCATAAAAATCCACAACTTTCTATTTTGACAAATAGGTCCAAATTTATCTTATAAATATACCCCTCTCTACCAATATGCACATGTCCTACTAAAATGTAACTCTTAACTCCACTCCACATGTCATGAAAATAACATGCATGAATAGTACGTCTAAAAATATAGGTGTTACATGCATGTTATTTCTTTTTATTGATTTTCTTATTTTTTATGTTATTTCAGACAGAAAAGAGTAAATTTTCTGTTATTTTTTTATTTCTTGTTATTTCTTTTTTGTTTCTTTTTTATTCTGTTTGTTGCATGTTGTTTCTTTTTATTTATTTTTGTTGCTTTTCTCCTTTTTATGTTGTTTTAATTGTGTTTTGTTTATGTAGAGAGCTACACCTGAACCTGTGAATGTATTTGTTACTGAATTTGACAATCCAATGAGAGCTATAATTCCATATGTTGAACCTACATTTGTTCAAGCTATAGTTCCTGAAAGTTTGGCACATACAAGGAGGGTTGTTAAGCCAAGTGTAAAAGTTTAATCTCCATTTGTTGAGGAGTTTAATTCAGGAACAGACTTAAAGGATATTGGTCAATCTTGTTATGCTCCTTCGCCTTTTGATGATTGAATTGATGGTGCTCCTAATTTTGAAGAGCTTGTTGTTTTTTAATAAATGAATTGATAAAGGAGCTTATAAGCGCAAAAAGTAATTATTTTATTTGTGTTTTTTATATATTTAATTTTTCATACATTATCTATTTTTTAATATTATTTTTTATTCTTGTTAGGTCAAATTTGAAGTATCCTGAGAAATATGAGGTTCTAAAACTTGGATTCAACTTTAATGTTTCTATAATTGCTTCCAAAATATGGTTTCATACCTTGTTTTATTTTGAGAGCTCATCACTTGTTCTGTATGTTTCTTATTTTATTATTTATTGTCTTTTATTTTTTTGTCTTATTATTTTTTTTGCAGTACATTGATGTGATTTTTTATTATTTTAGAAAATGGGGGAAAATTTTTGGAAGTTGCACTGTGAATTTTACAACAACATATGTATTATTTGATGGAAGTTTGCAGAAAGCTTATACTCAATTCATAGAAAATAAGTTTATGTTTTTTTTTAATCATATTGTGTTTGAGTATATATTAGGAGATGTGATGCTTATGGCAAAGCCATAGGTTGATGTTGAACATATTTTGTTCCCTGTTCATATCAGTTCTTAATAGTATTGAATTCTTGCAAGCATTAAATATTGGTGTATTTACCTATATAATTCTTTGAAGGGCTCCTATAATGTTGTTGAAGTTGTTAAGGTTTACAGTGTGATGCTGCCAAATTTTTTTAAAGAGTTTGGAATTTTTTCTGACCAAATTGTTGGTGATAAAAACTATTTGCGCATTGAACTTATTTCTGATTTGCCTGTTCAGGAAACTTTGTAAGGATTTTTTTTCTTTTTTTATTATTAATTTAATCTTTTTAATTTTTTTTTAGTAATTGTGGAGCTTTCGTTTGTGCATTTGCTGAATACTTTATTCATGGTATAGAGATTCCCCAAAATTTTAATGTTGAGGTTTATAGATCAAGACTTGAATTATTATTATATTGTTATGGTATGAGAAAGATTCATGGTGAAATTGTGAGTGACTCAGAGAAGACTGAGAAGATTAAAAGGAGAAGAAAGCTGAAGAAGTGATATTTAGGAGTTATTTATTGGTTTAGTACTGTTTAGTTTTTTAAAAAAAATTTTTGTTGTAATACAATTTGTTTTTTAATACATTAAGTTTGAATTTTTGTAAAGCACATTTATTTTTATTAATAGAAGTTGTAAAATTTTTTTGTGAATTTTTTTAAGTGTTAATGTTGTTTTTTTGTTTCTTGTTGTTGCATTTTGTTACTTTTTGTTGTCTTTTGTAGATTTCGATTGTTGCTTTTTGTCTCATGCTATTTTTTTCTACTTGTTGTTCTTTTGTTATTTTTATAATATTTGCTATGTTTTGTTGTTGCTTTGTGTTGCTTTTGTGTTGCTTTGTGTTGCTTTTTGTTGTTTCTCTGTTGTTGCCTTTTGTTTCTTTTTTTGAATTCTCACTGTTACTGATATTAATATAAACAAATAAACAAAAAACAATAAAAATTATCTGAAGTATTAAAAATTATGTAGCAACAATTACATTAATTAAATATATGAATTCTTACAATAAGAATGAAAAATTTTGGACTTATAAAAAAGGAAATGTTTCTTTTTAATTTTTTTTTTGGTGCATTTTTGCATGTCTTTATGTTGTGCTCAAGTTATCTACACTTTCCACATTTTTTTATATTTCCATTCTCTCATGGTGCTCTGATTCTTCTTTTCTTTGGTCTTCTAGTTTTTATTCTGCTCTGCGGTGGGTTTACTTTTATATGTTGCTCTTCATGTGGTATTTTTCATGTTGCTTGATTTGGAATTGGATGTACTATTACTTTGTATGTTTCCAAGAGTGTTTGCTTTATGTAGAAATATGAGCAATATCTGTATGTATCTTGATTTTATTTGCTTCGATATTGCAAGTGCATGTGAACATGGCAGCTCATTGATTTGGAACCTGTTGCATATGCATTTTCTTTCTTCCATTTTGATAATGAATATTGTATTCAAGTCATAGACGGTGAATGTTTCTTCTGTAGAAGGTTTAACCTACATTGAAATTAAAAAAAATAAGGAAAACAGAAATAAAAATACAGTAGTGTGACTTGTTGCTTTTTATTACTCTGTATTTCTTTTTTTTGTTGCATTGTTGTTTCTTTTTGTTGCTATAATATGAAATGCAACTTTAAATACAATATCGACTATTTCAAAAATAAATATCGAATGAAAAATAATTGTAGGATAATAAACAATTACAACAGCAATAAAAAATAACGTGTCTAATATTAAGCAAAGAAGTAATAATATAACTTGTAGCTTTAGATTTTTTATATAGTTGTCATTAATCATATATTGTGGTCTTTTTGCAAGCCTGCTGAATGTTGATCTTACAAGATTCCTATTTGTATAGGTCCATTCTTGCACTAAAGCATGTAGGTACTGTAGCAATGATGTTATCGATAGGTCTTTAGCTTTCTTGATTACCGCATTCAATAATTCAGCTATATTTGAAGTTATTGTTGATTATCTATTGTTGATTGAGAAAAGTCTAGCCTATTTATGATACCCGATATTTTTCAGGTATGGGGTTATCCTTTCATCAATCTTTTCCAAGTCATTCATGTAGTACTCAAATTCTTCAATAGTGTATGTTTTTGCTGCTTGAAAAAAAGAATCCTTGATGCTTTTTTAGTGCTTTTTGAAGTTATTTTTTCAGGTTGTTTAAAAGATGGTATATACAAATACCATGGGCTGCTTCAAGGTATATTTCTTGTACTGCTTGTTCTATACTTTCATGTCTGTCAGAAATTATAGAAATTCCTTCTCTACACCTAAAAAATTGTCTGATTTTTCTAAAGAACCATTCCGAAGATTCATCTTTTTCAGAGTCAATAATAGAGAAAGCAAGAGGAAAGATTTTACCACCAGCATCTTGTGTTGTTACTGAAAGCAGTGTGCCATTATATGTTCCTGTCAGAAATATGCCATCGACTACTACAATAGGTTTGCAATATTTTCAGCCTTTTATTAATGCATCAAGTGCCATGAACACATAGAGGAATGAGTGGTCTTTTTTCGTATCGAGGTCAATAATTGATTTTGAATTTGTTGTCATTAGCATGTATAGGAAATTTGGTAAAAGTGCATAGGATTCATCCGGTTTACCTCTTAGCATTTGAAGTGCCTTTTCTCTTGATCTCCATGCTTTTAGGTAGTTTATATTGATGTCGTACTCTTCTTTAATGTCTCTCATTATATCTACTGGCGAGTATATGGTTTTGACACTTTGGTATTTTAATTTTATGCAGTCAGCCACCAGAGTTATTGTTGCTTGTCTTTGGTCTGCTAATCTGACATCGATGTTGCATGTGTGGATGTTGTTGAACTTTTTAACAATAAAGTTGTCTATTTTTCCATTTTTTGAAGCTCTTATCACCCAACTGCATTTTTATCCAAGCATTTAGCAACAAAGTTGAGAGTGTTTGTCTTAACAGTTGTGTATTGGAAGTGGTTCTTAACAGCACTAAGTTTTAATGCTTTTTTGAATTCTTCTTTGCTGTTATATATTACACCCTCTTCAGGTTCTATTGCTATTTTATTGCAGATTGTTGATGATTCTTCACTCCTATCTTCTTGTAGAAGGATGTCCGTCTTTATTTTTGCATAATCTAGAAAATCTAAATTTTGGTTATTTGCTTCTTTGTTTGTTGAGCTATGTTCAGAAATTGATACCAGATCTGTTTGAGTTGTTAATTTTTGTTGCAGTATGTTGTTGTTAAAGTTTGTTTCTAGAAATTTCTTCTTCTCAATAGTTATGCATAGAGGTAATTTAGTCAAATCAGGCTCTTTCTTCTTTAGTTGCAAATAAAAGAAGAGAGTTTTATTATCTTCTATTTTTAAAGGTGGATAATTTTCTTTGACTTTATACTCTATGACCATTTGCTAAAAATTTGTTTCAATTTAAAGCCGCTCTGATATTATTTTTAGCATTTCATCAAAGCTGCAGTTTGGTTGTATGATAATTCTTGTAACATCAAAATCCACGTAATCCATTACTTTATTCTAGTTTCCATTATGATGAATGAAGACATGTATGACTTTCATTGTATCTATAATTAAAAAATTAAAGAAACTGGTTAGTTATTTTTCTATTTTAGATATTGTTGCTTTTTATTATTTTTTATCTCAAGTTAAAGTTTTTGTTTCTTCTTGTTTCTTTAAGTTGCTTTTTTCACTGATGTTTAAGCTTTTGTTGTTTCTTATTACTTTTTGTTTCTTTTGTTCCCTTACTTCTTCTTTTGTTATTTCTTATTTTTTCTTATTACTTTTTGTTGCTGTTTTTTTTATTTCTAAGAAACTGATGTCGAATATTGTTCTTATTGTTTATAACCATTGAAAAAGAATTTATATAGTTTAAATCAAGTTTCAATATTTTTATAATCATGATTTATTGTTTCTTATTGAAAAAATATGATTACAGAAAAATAGAAAAATATATCTGATATGTTTTTTAGGTGCATGCCTGTTTTATGAATGATTATTGCTTTTGATCTTCAATGTTGTTTCGGTTATTGTTCTGATGTTGATTTCTCTGATTTGTTGAAGAAAGTTGTTGCAGATCTAGCTTTTTTAGATCTAGAAACTTGATTTGTTGAAGAAAGTTGTTTTCTGTCACAAAATTTAGAAGAAAAAACAGTGGAAATTGATTGGAGAAATAAAATGCGAGTTTGATCTAATTGTGAATTTGATTGATTGAAGAGAAAATTGAAATTGATTGGAGAAGAATTTTTGATGATCGATCGTGATTTTCTTGAGCTGATTTTCCGTTTCTTTTTAGGAATCAGTGCTTGTTTTGAAATGTTTGTCTTTTAGCTAAAAAAGGTTAACTTATATATGGTCTAGATTTGACAAAAAAAAAAAAAAAAAACTTTCTTAATGCTATTTTTGAAAAAACTTTAGGTCAATGTGGCTTTTGATATTATTTTTGATTTTTGATCTATTTTTTAAAAAATCTCATAATATAATGAATAAATAGAAACTGAATAAATAGAAACTGAATAAATAGAATTAGTAGAATACAAATTAACAAATATAGTATGTTTTTTTGTAGAACTAAAACCTTGCGGACAATATCATTGTCATATCTATCAATCTTATTCAACCATTACTTGACATTGTTGAAGCTAATTATTTGTTTCCGTAGAAATGACACCCTTAAAAAGTACTTCGTATAGAAGGCAATGATTTAAATATCGATATCATATATCATATCGAGATTTTAAAATTACGGATATATCCATACCAAAAAAAATTTCCATATCATTTTCAAAATTTTATGGAAATTTATATTAAACTTTGGAAATTTTTTGTAATTTTTTTAGAAATACTATATAACACTAAAATAAATCTAAATTAATTATATTATCATAAAATATCATCAATTTATTGATTATATATTGTATAATGAATTAATGATGAAAAGCTGTTATTTGGAAAAAAAATTAAAATAAGTAAAAATAAGTCTAATAATTTTTTATGAATATTTATTTTATTAATATAATGAGGGAAAAAATCAAATTGTATAAAGTATACAAATTAATAAAAAAAACCCTCTACCTAATTAAAAAGTTGAATTTATACATAATTATTTAAAATATATAATACAAACATTCATATTGTCCTAAAATAATAATAAATACATGATACAATTTTCAATACCATGTTAAATTTCTATGTGATTCAATTCCACTTGTTGAAGTTGGATGATAACAATTTGTTAGTCATTCACAATAAGTATTTCTACTGATACATTCCTGATGATATGTAATATAATGTTCAAAGTGCATTTTATATTCAAGCTGGCTAACATCTTCAAGAAAATCCTTTTGGTAGAAAAGTAGAGAAAAAATCATTATTTTCATATACACTTTGGCTTAATTGTTGAGACTCACCTAGATATGAAACTTGAAATTCCTATTATTGATCATCCATATATGATTATTGATGTTCGCGTGGTATAACGTATGCATTTGATGGATCATAACTAGATGAGTGAGATTGAGACCAACTATCTTAAAAAATTTTCATTTCACAATTATCTGAAGATGCAGAATATGACTCATTTGTTTTTATGCACAACCAAAAAATATGTAAAATTTTATTGTTCACATTTAAAAAATATAATATATAAAATTGTGCTATTGAATTTACTCGTTTGATATTTTAAAGACTTTTAGTTTTCTATTTCTTTCGTCTAAATTGTCCTACACATGCATTATTTTAGACTTAAATTATTATAGAAGTAACAAAATCTTTTATTTTGTACATTTTATTATTAAAGATATATAATAAAAAAATTACCATAAAAAATATATAATTGATTTACTAAGTTTTTGTAAATTTTTTATTTATGTGAATTATGAGATTACCAATTTTTTCACTTTATATGAAATTGATATATCCATGGATATTTCAAATATTTCGATGATATATTGGATATATCGTTGTTTTCATTATGAATTCTTTCGAGACAGAAACATTTCCTTAAATATCGTGGATATTTTCCGATATCGTGGATATTTTCCGATATCGCGATATTTCATACGAAATATTATTAAAAAGATATAGCTTATTATTTTTATATCAAGACCCGTTGATATACGATATATCCATCGATATATCCACCAATACATGGATATTTAAGTCCATGATAGAAGGTGAAGAATTGAAACAGTAGTACATGCAGCATTCACATAACATTCATAAAAGGGTAAATTACTATTTACCCCCTCTATTTTACCATATTGTACTACTTCATCCCTAATATTACAAAATTATATTTATTCATTCTTTTATTTTACAATATTATACTATTTATCCCTTCCGTTAGTTTTTCCATTAAAATTGCTGTTAACTAATGTAAAATTACTAAAATAACCTTTAGTATTAAACTTAATTACTATTTACTCCCTCTATTTAACTCTATTATACTATTTGCCCAACAACATTAAAAGTTATATTTTTCATCATAATACTAATTTTTACCAATATTTATATTAAAATTATTGTTAATTAATTATGAAATTATGATTATAGTATTTAATAAAATAAAAAATACCTAATTTTAATTTTAATTTACTCAAATTTTTTAGTAATTACTAATTAATTATTTTTAATCTTAAATATCTCCATTTAAATATTAACTTGAAATATTTATATTGCATAAAAAATCTAATCAAGTATAAATACTTTTTGAACTTCAAAATTTATTTTTTTATTTGAATTGGTAGTTTAATTTATTAGGTTTATTGATTAAATTAATTAAAGTTATTTTTATTTATGATTGAATCACCATTTAAATTACATATTATTTTGGCTATTTATACATATTTTATAATAATTTTAATAAAACTTTTGATAAAAAGAGTAAAAATATAATAGTGAAAAAAATAAATATATATATTTTAAATTTCAGGGGTAAGTAGTATAATATGATAAACTAGAAACAGTAATGATTTCTAATTAAACTATATTCCACTGGAGAGTATAATTGTCATTTTATGTCAATTAACGGTAATTTAAATAGAAATATTAACAGAAGGGAGAAATAATATAATATTATAAAAATAAATGATGAACAAATATATTTTTAAAATGTTAAGGATGAAGTAGTACAATATGGTAAAATAGAGGGAATAATTTGTAATTTACAGTTCATAATAAAATTATGACAGAATATCAATAATTATTAGTATGGATTTGTAATATAATAATTTTTTATTATTCTAAATACCTAAACAAATTTAATACATTAAAAATAGTAATATATATTGAACACTAACCCTACAATTTTCTAAAGAAAATATTTCAGTGTTCACAATAAAATTGTAACATTTAATTTTTCGATTTTTATCCTTATTTACCAATGCATTTCTCATTTATTTTTTCACAAAAGAATCATATGATAATTTGGAAATTGATTGTCATTTTCTAGAATTTTTCTGTGTTGTTTGATCGTTTAGCATTTAAAATCAACTAGCCATAAACCCGCGTGTTGCGCTGATATTTATAGAATAATATATTTAGATATTAAATAAATAAATAATTGTACCGGATAAATAATCATAAACTGCTCTTTGAGTCACTAACCAAAATTAGCAGAAGCAAAAGAAAAGATGATGAAGAGAGGGAAAAAAAGTTGTAGAAATGAATGAATTTGAATTTGAAGGATGATGAAAGTGTCTAATATTAGTAGTTTTATGATGGTTGATACTAAATAGAGTTTTAGGTTAAAAGGATTTAATTTAGATAAGTAATTAACTAAATAGGAGTTTACTTTAAATAAGTAATTAACTAAATAATTTTTATATATTTTTTAAGAAAATATTGTGAATTTTTAGAATTCAACACATAAGTTTTTAGAGTTGAATACTGAATAAAGAAAAGGGACATATAGTAAAATTTGAGCTTAATGATTTTAAGGCTCGGAATTTAATATATATATAGATTTCTTTTTATATTTCATGTAGTTGGCATATACTTAGCAGTAGAGGAACTTATATTGGGATCAGAAATCATGCTAAAAACACTGAATTAAAAAAAACACGAAAAACACTGCAAGTCTAAAGAAAATCAAACCAAATAGAAAGTTATGCTGAAGAAGAATACGTTAAAATCAGATTAAAAAAAAAAAACACAAAATTTCAAAACCCAAAAAAATACGACAATCAGCAATTACAGTAACAATTTAATTTGAAAAATAGTGTTTTTTTTTTTTGTTCCAACTCAACTTGTTTTAAGATTTTTCAGTAGTGAAGTGTAAAATAATCCAAAAGAACAATTTAAATGTCAACGTAAAATAATATATAAAATAATTATTTTAATTATGTATTTATTCATTTATTTATTTTTTGCTGCTTTTGGGATCTGTCTTATAGGAATGTGAAGTTTTTTTAATTTCCATGTTGAAGGATCTTCTCTGATTCTTTTACCAGTACCAGCTGCTGAAATGAACTTTTTTCCGCAGTTCCGTATTGTATTTTCTTGAAGTTATGAGGTGGTATAAAAAGTAAACTTGAATAATATAACAACTTAAAGTATGTTCGTTAATGTTTTATGTGCATCAGTTAAGTAAATTTTTTTTTATTAATTTTATAATCAGAAACTTTCTTTTGGGCTGAAATCATGTTTTTTATTTAATCAGTTGAGCTATCTTAAAGTTGCGAACAATACAGTGCACCATATTGGCTTTAGTATATGAGCTTATTTTGATACAAATTTATCTGTTCGAAAATCATTGTTCTTAGACCAATGTATGATAGAGGATAGATTATAGAAGAAGGTCATGATGAATAAATTAATACAGCTGAATCAGAAACCTAAATTTTAAAAGCAATTTAATCTTTGAGAGCTTTGTATCATTAAAAATTTTGTGACATAATGTTTTTGGTTTAGCCTAAGTATGAAACTAATACAATATGCTGCCTCAAACGACAGACAACCCAACCTGTGAACTTGGACCAAAGGGAAGGGACTAAGTACCGTGACAGACAACCACAAGGGTCTTCTACTTTAGTCTTATAGCTGTGTCTACGGTGTAACTGAGTCGAGCGGCTCGATTTTCAGCTCGTTAAATGTTCATTCGAACTCGTATATTGAAATTCGTTTAATAAATGAGTCGGGCTCAAACTATACAAAACTCAGCTCGTGAAGCTCGCTAACAAGCTCGTGAAGCTCGCTAACAAGCTCGAATAAGAGTTCGGGAACCGGCTCGTAACTTTAATGTATTAATAATTTAATTTTAAATATATAATATATAAATTTTTATTCATTTAAATATTTTAAAAATATATTATTACAAAAAAATCATAATTTTATAATAATTTATTTAGTAAATAATTTATTTTAAATTTTTTAAT
>CATIWO010113503.1:0-14951 GCA_949673435.1 Macaranga tanarius | reverse complement strand
ATAATAATTTTGTAATCTAAGTCATTTATATATTAGTATGTTGATGCATATAATATGTACTTTTTTTTTTATAATTATATTTTGAACTTTTATCAAAATATTTGAGGGGAAAAACCAATGCATACAATATGTACTCTTATGAGTGTTTTGTTTTAAATACATGTTTTAGGGTTCATGAAATGGAAATTGTTTTTACAGGAAAAGAAGATATGGACCGTTTGATAACAACAGTTCCAGGAATGGAGGCTTTTCTCAGGTGTCGAGACCTTCCAAGTTTCTGTCGGGTTAGCAACCCTTCTGATCCTAAGTATGACATACTTTTAAAGCAGAATCAACCAACCAAAGCACTAATCATCAATACATTTGAAGAATTAGAAGCACCCATTTTATCACAAGTACGCACTCCTTCTGATCCTGAAATCTATGCCATTGGACCTCTCCATGAGCTCCTGAAGAGAAAGCTAGGAAGCGTCAAGAAGCAAGAATCTATTCCATCATCCAATAGCCTATGGAAAGAAGACAAGAACTGCATATCATGGCTAGATAATCAACCTTCACAATCTGTACTTTACATAAGCTTTGGCAGCCTTGCATTTGTGACAAGAGACCAGCTCATGGAGTTGTGGCATGGTATTGTCAACAGCAAGAAGAGTTACTTATGGGTTTTAAGGTCTGATTCTATTACCAATGAGGATGGTGATCTTGTCAAAATTCCTGAGGAGCTTCAAGTGGGTCCTAAAGAATGTGGATATATTGTCAATTGGGCACCACAGGAAGAGGTTTTGGCTCATAAAGCAGTCGGTGGGTTTTTGACGCATAGTGGATGGAATTCAACTTTGGAGAGTATAGTAGCTGGTGTGCCTATGATTTGTTGGCCTTGTTTTGTTGATCAACAAGTCAATAGTAGGTTTGTGAGTGAGGTTTGGAAGCTAGGATTTGACATGAAGGATGTGTGTGACCGAGGGATCATTGAGAAAATGGTGAATGATCTAATGGTGGATAAGAGGAGGGAGTTTATGGAATCAACAAATAAAATGGCAGAGTTGGCAAGAAAGAGTGTTGTTGATGGTGGTTCTTCTTCCTGCTCTCTGGATCGTTTGATCAAAGATATAAAACTGATGATCTCCTATCCACAATAAACCTGGTGTTCAACTAAGTATCACACCAAAAAAAAACCCCACAACAACAACAACCTATGGTGAGTCTAGAGCTGATCAAAAAGTTTTCTAAATTTAAATGTGCAACGTGATAATTCATAAGTGATTTACTAGGATCCTTTAGTTGGGCTTCTTTATTTTGTGCTTTGTGTGCTATAAATTTTAGATTTTTCTCTATTTTAAGATGAAAAAGTTATTATTTTTACATACCTGGGGTAAACTTATATTAATTATTTTTGTTATGATAAATTTTTTAATTATTTGGTCTTTGGATTGAGTCTTGTTTCTTTCCATTTCTGGATTAAAATTTATTTTTTTCATTAACCAAACATGTTTTGGATAATTCTTGGTACACGCTGCATCATGGTTGGTTTATTTAATATTATTAATAAAATTATAATTTGATGATAAAATAGAAAAAAGTACTACTTTTTCAAGCTTTTGAAGATGATGAGTTAATCAGCTTGTTGTTGAAATCCCATAATTTTCTTGCCAGGAATTCATCCCTAGCGAATTCACTTTGTTTTACTTCATTTCAGTCCCCAAAGTATTTTCCTCTCACTCCATTCGGACTTGGATAGAGTGCTACATAACAACTTGTAGTTGCTCCCTGAGGTTCATTCTTCCATAGGGGAAAGCTAAAGATCTGCAAGAATCTAACTAGAAGTGCAGAGTATCTCATTAGCGCCTGGATGGGCTGTATTAGCTGTCACATCCATGACCTTGATGACCGGTCAATGTAATTCAATAATAGATAATTAAAAAAAATAAAATTTAGCAAGAAGTGAGAATTTTAATAAAGGGACTTGATTAAAAATAAAGTTAGATTTAATTAAACTAAAAAAAAAGAAGGGATCAGAGAGGTGATGTACAAAGAACTTAAGGACTTGAAGCAGGAATTAGTTAATTAAAGAAATATATGTATATGTTTGTATGTGCGTTGGTAGCTTAAGAAGGAGAGGAAGGAATAAGGTGTCCTTTATTTGAGAATTTAAGGGCAGATGTCTTCTTTTGGGCAAAGAACCTGCATGATTTAGGACACCTGGGATTAATATTTAACATGAAAAAAAAAACAAAGAAACACTCTGCAGGAGGAAGAAAGAATCAGTGAAGGATAAAAGGAGAAAGAAGAGAAAGGAAAACCTAAGGTTAATATTGGTGCAAATCAAGTGCAATCAAGAAGAATTCTTACACATTTAAGAGAAATTATATAAGAGATTTAAAAAAATATAAGGTTGTAAAGTAAGGGAGAAGATAAATAATTGATTAAGGAGGTTAAAAAGAAGTGAATCCAACAAGAAAGCTACTATATAGAGAAAAATGTTTGTGAGTGGACTTTCTCTATCCCTTCTCTCTTCAGATTCTAAAATCTTTGATCTTCCACTACTTGTTTAATTGTTAAAAAAAATTTTTGTTGATTGTTGATCAGATTTGAGTTATTGTGTTGTCTATCTTGAATTTCTAATTTACGTTTTTGATTGAAGTTCAAGAGTTGCTTCTTTTTCTAAATTGTTGATATAAACCTTGTGAATTTTCTATTTTTGTTAAGTTCAAAAATTGTCATATCCGCACCCGAATAATTAAAATTATTTTGGGTCACAATTAAATTGTAATGAAAATAAGATTGGAAAAATGACTAAATTGTAACAAATAAAGTTGAGGGGTTAAGGTGGCAGTATGGCATAAACCGCCATATCTGTGAATAAGAAGAGAAAAAAAAAAGAAGAAAAGAAAGAAGAAGAGGAAGAAAAAGCAGCAACCGTGGAGAGGAAGAAGGAGAAGAGGGAGGAGCTGACAATTTTGTAAGTCGATTTCTTTTTTTTTCTCTATTTTTCTTAAATCTTTATGTGATCATATCATTTTTTGGGTGTTTTTAATCTTTCTGTTGCAAAATTTGAACGTTGTGATAGTGCGATCAGGCGATGCCTCAACCCATTTAGGCCCGCTCAATGAGGTGCCACCTCATTAGGCCAATCAGGCAGTGCCTCAGTGAAGGCCATTCAAGCGGTGCCTCTACACCGCGCCGACGCCTCAGTGGACTAAAATATTATTTTGAGTTGATTCTGATATGTATTTAACCCAAATTTGTAATATACATGATTTCATAAATTAAGAAATGGAGAAGTTAAAGCAAGAATGCTACAACATCCAAATTCTAAAGTGAATACGAGAAGTATTCAAGTCTCCGATATAGAGACTTAAGATATAAAATACGTCAATGACACCAAACATGAGAATGATCTTGGAAATTACAATAATAATATTCAAATAAGAATGACATTGATGATTTACAAAAAAGTGATGGTGAAAAATGTTACGGAAAACAGATGTGAGAAGAAAGGCATAAGAAAATAAAAATAATACACGAATACACAAGAAAAAATGATACAACGATGAGTACCAGTACATATGGTACTAAGAGATAGTAAGTCCATGTCGGGAACATGGCAGGGTTGGTGGATGAGTATAGTCGATGTCTAGGGCCGGCTGCACATCTTATCCTATAAATGTAAGACCATTCCTAGGGTATATGTATAACCGCTACCTGGGGCCAGATACATATTTCACCTAAGGTTTGGCATTCATGAGAAATTGACGGAAATGTAATTTGGCTCTTTGTAAGCACTGTGACTATGATAAGGCTTTATTATGATATTTACTTTGGGACGTGCTAGCGTAACCATTGGTGGCCAGGTCAGCATATTATTGATGAATAATTATGATAACTTTCGGTGTGGTGTTAGTGTAACACCCTCAATCCAATAGTATTGATAACTAAAAAATTAATGATAGTAAAGTATTACTTCTAAAACTAGAAAGAATTTCTTAATAATAAAATTTAAATTCACTTAATTACGAACCAAAGAAAATATTTGCTGCCAACTTTATCTGATTATTCCATAATATAAATTATATTTAATACAATATATCTGCCAAGTAAGTATAGGTTGGTAGATATTTAAAATAAAAAAAATAAATCATTGCTTAGGATCAATCTCAACCATAATATTTCCATTCTATCCCTGCCATACATCATCTATAATCAACTACTTTGAATATATCCAGATGTCGATGAACATTTCAAAAGTAATAACAGCTCATAGATGTAATAATAATAATGTCAGTAATACATAACCATCATCAAAAATAGAAATATATACATCATATGTACAAAGATGAGAGCACTAAATGCCAATAAAAATAACCTAATATATAGGTATCTATGATTTGAGCATCCCTCTCTCTAAGTCAGAACCTAAGTCGACATGATGAAAATGATGGTGATAATAAACTGACTGCTCCAACCCTGACCACACCCTCACAACCTTTCTAGCCTCTAGGCTTAAAAATCTCTCAATGAAAGTACAAGGGGTATAATATGGCCTCTAGCAAAAAGCCAAAAAGATGCAAATATCTACTTCGCATCACACCCATGAGAGGGTGACCTGTACGTCTGTGGAGATGGCGTAGAAGACATGGAAGGTCGTACATATACCATCTAAATGCTCCTCTCTAATAGTAGACAGTCGAACCTCTACCCCTATAGGTTGGACCATGATCCTGAAGACTAACTCTGCATCGGTATCGTGGCATACTAAGTACAGGACTAACGTCTCTACCTTCGTGATCTCATATATCATCGTAGCCTAATATACCGTCATTTCTTCCAGTGTAATATAATAAGTACTCTAATCTGAAAAAATTATTTTAGAAATACATTGGTGAGTAATTTCACAGAAAAATTACCCAGTGAGTAGCTAATAATTTATTTAAATAAAGATAATAACCATAAGATGCTTTAGTTAAAGTACAACATTAATTTGAAAGCAATTAAACTTATAGTTATACACAATTATTGAAATACCCTTTTCAAAATGATAATATTTCATTTCTCATAAAATATTCAGCCAGAACTCTCGTATCATAAGAACTGATTAAATAATTTCATGAATAATCATATAAATAAATGCATGATAAAAATTATGTGGCTTTCCCAATATACTAATCATCACAGTTTTTAGTAGTGAGATATAGTAATATTGTACTTCTCATTTTCAACTTATTGAAAATTGATTTGAATTTCCATAATTTATACTTTCTTTGGTAATTCATCTCTATTGAGTTTATTTGAATTAAGTTCATGTTCGTTTGGGCATTCAGCCTTATTTAAAAACTGTAGTAATTTATTATATATGATAATTGTACAAATTATCATTATTCAATTGCTTTATACCCAAGCTTTCATAAAATAAGACCCATATATAAGTACATATATCTCTCAAAATATCTCAACCAGTATCCACTTAGACCATTCTAGCTAATCCACAATAATCATTTCGCAATAACCTCATATGCATATGGTATAACTACAAGGATTCGCCCCAAAGGCATATCTGAATTCTTGCACTGTCCCAAAGACAGTTATAATTTGAGTGGCCAACTCATCTTTCCTAACTCATCCTATATATATATATATATATATATATATATCCAACCCTTACTTATTCATGTATTAATCAACATAATATTTATGTAATATTCATATTAATTGTAAGGGTATAATTATATCATTTCGATGTTCTTACTCATGTATTAACAAAATTATCAACTTTGATTTATTTCCATAAATAATTTAGTCTCTTTGTATGAGACTTATAAATCTTATGTCATTGTCTATATTCATCACTTAGTGTAGTGAAATTCACATTTCATAATTATTTCATCAAATTGAAGTGCTTCTTAATCATTCCTTTGTTCAAGTCTATTATTTCGGAGTTTGGTTCACATTATCATTCAAAAAAATTTAAAAGTTTAAACTCAACAGTCCACAAAACAGGATACAGAGGTGCCGCCTTCTGGAAGCAGAGGTGCCGCCTTCTGGAAGCAGAGGTGTCGCCCTCTGGAAGCAAAGGCGTTGCCTATTAGTTACAGTTAGAGGCGTCGCCCCTACATCACTTAATAAGGCGCCGCCTCTGAGGTGATCAGACATCACCTTTTCATAGAGGCACCGCCTGATCAACCTCAGGCACACAAATCAACAGCAGAAAACCCTCAAATTCTAAATTTTTCAAAACATAACAACAACAAAAGCTCAAGTAGCTACTCTAAACCACAAATCAGCGAATATGCATCCCAATAACATCAAAATAAAGCTTAGATCTACAATTAAAACCTAAACATTTCATAAAGTAAAAAATTAACAAATTCAACTACAAAATAGAACTAATTCTTAGTTTAAATGGCACTCACAAGTTTGATGCACGAAAATTTTTGGTTTGATTTGCTGAAATTTCAGATCCAACCTTTAGAGCTCTCCTTCTCCTCCTCTCTTCTTCTTTCCCTTCCCTTCTCCTTCTTCCTTCCTTTTCTTCTACTCTACCATACCATCCCCTGTAGATCCTTCCGGTAACCAATGAAAAGAAGCTCATTGTCTCTTCTTTATAAATATTGGTTTAAAAATTTTGCTGTGGAGTTGCAAAAAAAGAAGAGATAAAGCTCGCATAAAGCAAAGCAGGTATCTAGTTTAGAAAAAGAAAAGAAATGCATGAATGTGTATACATGTATACTAGAAGAGTTGCAGGGGGAGAGTAATCAAGATGAAAAAGAGATGGGTTTAATATGGAGAGTAATGCTGGTAGTGACACGTTAAAATAGTTGTTGAGAGATATTAACCATCTTTGTGATTTTGTTCGGATCTAACTGAATTAATTAGAGTTCAATAGACTCTAAATAAAAGTAGTTCAAATGAAAAATAATGATCGACGAAGAGTTGTTAATTCCCTCAATGACCCTTCACCAGTGCCATATTAAATAAATCATCACCGACTTACTAGAAGATTCTAGTATAAACTACAATTAAAAAATAAGACTAGAATTATCTACAACAATAAAGCTCACCGACATAAAAGAAGTTTCTTTGAAACTTCAAGACACCGACTTTAAATGAAGGAAGTAGAGTCTTCTTCCACCGACATAGGTGCACTTCTTCCACCGACATAGGTGCACTATAGATATGGCTCATGGCCATCTCATTTTGTATAAGTCAAGAAAAGAAAATGCAGCAAATGAGAGAAAAATATGAGTGGATAAAATGAGAGGAGTGTGTAGATAAGAGAGTAGACAAATGAGTGTGTGTACGTGAGGTGTTTTGAGAGTGGGTAGAAAAATGTGAGTGAGTGTGTGCATGCATGTGAAAGGGTGTCTAATAAAATTAAATTATTTATTTGTTAGTGTGAGTATTGTACAAATTCTTTTTAGTTCAATAAAATAAGTTTCTTTCGATTGAGTCCTCCACATTTTCTACATGCCAGACCACAGCTCATGTCACTGATGATTGGAGTGCATTATCTATTGTCCCAACCAAACGAGACTATAAGCTTAGTCAAATAAGTTTTTTTTTTTTTTGAAACGAGCTTAGTCAAACAAGTTGATGATTGCCTGATTACATATGCGAAGAGTTATTGTGATGTGGACTAATTGTTGTTTCTTTTTTGGTTTTATTTCATCCTTTGAATAAATAAATAAACCTATAACAGTCTATCTATCTGGCTATCAACCCTATTGAGTTCTAAATCTATCCATTGTTTTTTATCTATCGCCTATAAACCATCTAAAATAACATTATATTCGTAAAACACAAAGTATTACGATACATTTTAGCCTTAAGCCTAACAAAGTAGCAGGAAATATTAAATATTAATTCACAAGATCAGTGTTTATATTATGCTTTTGAGTCCAGGTACGACGTTCTCCTGGCTTCTTTGTTTTTTATAATTTTTTTTTTCTTAAAGTTGCTATCACGTTGCAGGTTTTGACAATCACAAGCTGTGGATAGTAGAATTTTCCCTGATGACCCGTCAATTTTTTTTTTCTTTTTATCATTGTGTTTTGTTTTGGCTTCAATGCTAGAATTTTCAATAGATCATCAGTCCAAATTCTCACAAATTTGAGTAGGTTACCCAGTTTGACCGATCATCTCCCATTTTCTCACGGCTTCTAGAGTATATATACTTGGTGTACAAGCCAATTTTCTTACGATGTTACATCTTATTTTTAAATAAAATTTTCAAATTATTTAAATGCTGATGGAGGGTATAATATGAGTAGCCAAGTCAGTTTATGAATAAAAATGAAAGAATTTGAATTTTTATTTTAAAAAATTATTATAAAAAAATAGCCGAATTATTCTTTTTACACATATATAGGACTAATTGGGATATTGGTCATGGTGTAAAAAATATTTTAAAGGCTCATAAAAGTCCATTTATATAAAATCCTAACAACATCATGGTAGGCTCAATTATTGGTTAACCTTTTTCTAAGATTTGCATAAAAATATATTATTGACTAAGTACAACTAAAGCAACGACAATATTTATATTAGTTTTAATTTTGCGCGTTGAAATATTCATTGAAAAAGAAGTTTTTTAATTTTTTTGAACAATAAAATAATCTTTTAACTGAGAATGAATGACAATAAATCACCATCAATCATTTAGCCTCCATTGTGGGAAGAAAAAAAAACCATTTGACATAAGATATATAAGACATATATTTTGGATGTAAAATTTAGTATATAAATAAAAATACATGTATATTAGGTGCCACAAATTCAAAGTAAAAATTTTTCTATAATATGCCTTAGCTATAGAGCAATTAGTAATAAGAGACAATTGTCTATTCAGCATGGAATTGACTGAAAGCACAATCATCCATTTCAATCCAATTGCTATTCTTGTTAAAGGATCCCGTAGACTGCTTTCTTAATTATCAAAATTGCTTTTTCACCCCCTTGATGTCTAAATAGGAGGAAGAAAGGGAGGGGATTTATATATGTCATAGAGAGACTGCACTAAGATGCACATAGGAATCCTATTACGTCTTATGTAGATCAAAAAGAGGGGATTTGTAAACGTTTTCTTTTTTTTTTTTCTAGAATTTCATTTGTGCAAAAATGAAGCAAGGATCAATTCCTCTTCCTCTTTCTCTTTGTGTTCCCACTACTCCATCTCCTCCTACTCCTCATGTACTAATGTTCCCTTTCCCACTTCAAGGTCATGTGAGTCCCATGCTGAAGCTAGCTGAGCTTTTAGGCCTTGCTGGTCTTAATATTACCTTCCTAAACTATGAGCATATCCATGGGGATCTACTCCATTATGAAGATGTCGAAGCTCGTTTTAGCAAATATCAAGGCTTCAAATTCAAAATCATTCCTGATGGTCCAATAACGGATGCTCAAAAATCTAATGATATGGATGAGAAATTATTAGGAAAAATACAAGCAGTTAATTCATTGAGCGAGCCAATTTTTTTAGAAAAAATATTGATTGAGAGTAAGCCACCATTTTCCTGTATCATTAGTGATCCTCTTTTGGTATTTGCCGACGATTTGGCCAGCAAGCTCAGGATTCCATATATTCAATTTTATCCCGCTAGTGCTTGCTTCTTCTTGACGATGCTTTATGTCCATCGCATGGTTGAAGCCGGTGAACTTCCCATCAAAGGTATGGTATACTGCTCTCTTAGCTAACTATACTTGTTAACCTTTGATATGCTATGCCGGAGATTTTTTTTTATTTTTTTTTGTTTCAAGCCAATTATTTTTTTTCTTTTTGAGGTTATTAATTTTTAACTCCCCAAAATTTACCATAATCGATAATCGATTATTATTTTTTAAAATTAAATTTTAATTTGTGTTATTTAATAATTTTTAACTCCCCAAAATTTATCATAATCGATAATTGATTATTATTTTTTAAAATTAAATATTAATTTGTGTTATTTAAGTTAAAACTTTATCATAGCTAAGTTTTAATTTAGCAATGTATTTCCTTTGATTTTACTATCGATTGCTAATTGAAACCATAAATTAATATAACAATTATTAAGTAAAATTCTATTGTTTAGTAGTGACATCCACAATATGCCGACATTCAAATAATGATTCATTGTATTTGTGTTAAATTTATAATGGACTATATTAATTAGACATCACAACTCGCAACGTTATGGAGTCTCAAAGAGAATAAAATTTTTTAAAATTATAGTTTTGCCTCCTGATGATACTGGGTGCATTTGAAGACAGGAACAGTTTTAAATAGCTCATGACGTGACTATTCACATTGGGTTGTGACAACAAACATTTTTTATTTATAATACATTCAGTATATATGACATTTATCGATTAGATTGATTCTTAATCATATAACAATTACCAGTGTAGTAATTATTTTGTCACTTGCAATAAGTACACAATAATTCCAACTGAATTGCATGTCATTAATGCTATGAATATTCTGTTTTAATTACTTGTTTTTGGGTTGATGAAATGTGGGTGAAATATTCTGAAGAACAAGAAGATACGGACCGTCTATTAACAACAGTACCAGGAATGGAGGCGTTTTTCAGGTGTCGAGACCTTCCAAGTTTCTGTCAAGTTCGCGACACTGCTGATCCTAAGTATCGCATAATCTTCGAGGAAAAAGAAGCACCCAAAGCACTAATAATCAATACGTTTGATTACCTAGAAGCACCCATTTTATCCCATGTACGCACTCATTGTCCTGAAACCTATACCATTGGACCTCTCCACGAGCTCCTCAAAAGAAAACTAGAAAGCACAGTGATGCACTCGCTATCGAATAATCTATGGAAAGGAGATAGGAGCTGCATATCATGGCTAAATAATCAACCTTCACAATCTGTACTATACATAAGCTTTGGCAGCCTTGCATTTGTGACAAGAAACCAACTCATGGAGTTTTGGCATGGTATTATCAACAGCAAGAAGAGTTACTTATGGGTTATAAGGTCCGATTCTATTATCAATGAGAATGGTGATCCTGTCAAAATTCCTAAGGAGCTTCAAGTCGGTCCTAAAGAAAGTGGATATATTGTCAATTGGGCACCACAGGAAGAGGTTTTGGCTCATAAAGCAATTGGTGGGTTTTTGACACATAGTGGATGGAACTCAACCTTGGAGAGTATAGTAGCTGGTGTGCCTATGATTTGTTGGCCTTGTCTTGGTGATCAACAAGTCAATAGTAGGTTTGTGAGTGAGGTTTGGAAGCTAGGATTTGACATGAAGGATGTGTGTAATCGAGAGATAGTTGAGAAGATGGTGAATGATCTAATGGTGGAGAAGAGAGAGGAGTTTGTGAAATCAGTAGCTAAGATGGCTGAGTTAGCAAGAAAGAGCGTTGCAGAAGGTGGTTCTTCTTCTTGCTGTCTTGATCGTTTGATCCAAGATATAAAACTGATGACCTGTCCACACCCATGATAAACCTGGTTCTTAGCTGAGTACTACAAGTACAAAAAAAGAATCTATGATGAACTTAAAATTGATTCAAAGATTCTCCGATTTTCAAGTTAAACATGCACCACGATACCAAAGAATATAATAAGCATTTTTTTAAATCACAGTTTTTCCCCCTATGATATAGGAGGGCATTTCGATGGGAAGGATACGTTCTACATTTGTCCAACTTGCAATGTGGATATTTGCAAATTGTAACGAAAAGACTATCTTACAAAAGTTGGGTTTCTTTGTTTAGTGTTCTATGTGTGTGATATAATTGTGATATAGACTTCAGGGTCTTTTTTTTTTTTTTTTTTAGGATTTTTGGTGTTTTCTGTTTTAAAAAATATATATTTAGGGTCTTATGCATTTTATAATAAAAATAAAGGAAAAAGATTGGTGTCTCTTAGAGAGATATCAATAGTGTCATCTCTCTAAGAGCGAAAATTTTAAATTATCCCTCCCTCATATTAAATGCCCCTATTAATGGGGCAAACAAATAATTGTCTCTCACCAAATTTTGTCTTTATTTGGTGAGAAATGATACTATTCATGTCTCTCTAAGAGACATGTATCATTACCCAAAAATAAAATATATTGTTGTTATTAGTATATACCCGTAAACTTATATTAATTTTTTTTAATTCATCTCTACTCTAATAATAGCGAAACTGACAACGTTGATGAAAAAAAAAAAAAAAAAGAAGAAGAAACCACCATTAACTATTTTGTTAAAAAAATTGTGAAACATCCTTTCAAATTAAAAAAACTCTCCGCTGTAGAGAGCTATGTTTTCTCCTCCATGTAGAGGGTTTTCTTGGCTTTTTTCCTTTACTGTTATTCTATCTCAATGGAGTCGTCCTTTGCCTATCTTTCTCTCAGTGCTGAGGAAGAAGCAGGTCTTGAAATTGAGTGTCCGGTCTTAGAGGAACATCAAGAATTTAATGATTTCTGTCTTGTTGGTCAGTTTTTAGCGAGCTGAGGAATAAATTTTCGAGCAATGAAACACCGGATGGCTAGTATTTGGAAACCTGATGAAGGTATTTGTATCAAAGAATTGCTAGCCGGTTGCTTTTTATTTCAGTTCTTCAATACCAGGGATTTGTATCGAGTTTATGATGGGGGGCCATGGTTATTCGATGGCTTTCTTCTATTGTTTCATCATCTTCAAAAAAGGGAGGTTCATTCTCTAGTGTCGCTTGATTGTGTGGATGTTTGGGTTCAAATTTATGATATTCCTGTGGGTTTTATGTCCAAGCCTGTGGGAAAACATCTCGGTGATTTCATTGGTGAGTTCCTGGATTATAATCCAGGTAACAATACTGGTCTTTGGAGGTCATTTATGCGAATCCGGGCTCGGCTGAATACTATTCTCCCCCTCAAACATTGGAAAAAAATTAAAACACCTGGAGGGGTCTAGAGTTTGGTTCATTTTAAGTACGAAAGGATTTCTTTCTTCAATTTCATTTGTGGAGTTCTCATGCATATAAAAATTTTTTGCCCTCAATTATCCTCTAACAATTCAGAAAATCTTGAGAGGGAATGGGGACTATGGCTGAAAGCTCCCTCTCACCGGTCAGATGGTAATGGTGATCGGTGGCTTCGTGACAATGGGAACTTCCGAGCTGAGTTAGTTCCTAATATTTCGGCAATGTTTACGGGATTGAATCCCCTGCTTCAATTAAATCCCAATAATCCTAGCTCTATCCTTACCCATTCTATTGGAATTGGTCAATTTCACAACTTGGAAATTGATATGGGCCCTTCTTCTAAGCCCATGGACATTCAAGTGGAGAAACAAAATGAGCTTAGCTTATTGGAAGATAAAAAAATGTAAAAGGGCTCTTAATGTCTCATGTAAGGATACTGAAATTTATGACTGCGATGAGAATATTGATCCGAATCAGCAGGATGTCTCTAATGCATATGTTCCTACTTTGTCTCCTCTCTCTCCATAGTGTATCGGCCAGGTCTTATTTGGGACCCCGCCGAGATCAATGATAGGCTTGAGTTGGAACTACTGTGGTTTCGGCAATCCACGTACAGTCTTAGTTCTCTAAGATCTTGTTATTTCTCGTAAGCCTACTTTTTTTTCTGCTTGAAACTCTTGTTAATGCTAATAAAATTGATGAAATAAAATGCAAACTTGGTTTTTCTGGTTCATTTTGTGTTGATAGAGATGGTAGAAGTAGTGGTCTTGCTTTACTTTGGCATGATTCTATTAATGTGACTATTTATAGTTTTTCTAAATTCTATATTGACGCTGAAATGGCTTCAACAACCTCTAATCCCTGGTGCTTCACTGGCTTTTATGGCCATCCTATTCGGTCCAATCGTCTCAAATCTTGGAGTCTGATGCAAAATCTTCATGCGGAGTCGGATCTTCTTTGGTGTCTTATGGGGGATTTCAATGAGCTCATTGTTGTCTTCTGGATCTTCCACTAAATGGATATTCCTTTACCTAGGAGAGGAGTCATGGCTCTGATAGTTTTATTAAGGAACGGCTTAACCGCTGCTTAGTATCCTCTAGCTGGTTGGATATGTACCCTCTAACTCATCTTTCTTACTTATTCACACTTGTCTCTGATCACAAGCCTATTGAGCTTCAGCTTAGCCCGACTGTTAATACAAAAAAAAGCTCACCGTTTCAGATTCGAGAATTAATGGCTTCAGGATAGCAGTTTTGGAGATGTAGTTCGATCAAGTTGGAGCTCCAAACATATTATTCCTTTCATAGTCTGATTGGGGATATGTTCATCTAAAATGCAAGGTTGGGGTCAGAATTTTCGCTGGCAGTTCTTTTGGCGCCTTTGAGATTCTAAGTTTGATCTTTATCGGGAGTTAAGCTGTTCTAACCCTGACCCTGAAAGGATTACCTCCATTAAGAGTGATATGGTTTCTTTACTTGAGTCAGAAGACGCTTATTGGCGCCAACATTCTAAAGCTTTTTGGCTCAAAAATGGAGATAGAAATAGTAAGTATTTCCATGTTGTTGCTTCTTTTAGAAAAAGGATGAATTTTATATCTCAACTTTAGGATGCAAACGGTAATTGGGTCTCCACTCAATATGGTTTATATAGTCAGGCTCATGATTATTTCAATTCTTTATTTTCTATCAATGGTTCTTCTAGCAGGTTTTCAATGATGAAAACACTCTCTTGACGGCTCCATTCTCTTTGGATGAATTTAAGCGGGCCATAATTAGATGCACCTTGACAAATCCCCTGGGTCAGATGGGCTCAACCTAGCTTTCTTTTAAAGTTTTTGGTCTTCGGTGGGGCATGATCTTTTCACAAAAGCGAACAAATGGTTGGAAAGCTGTTCTTTTCCTAATTCACTTAATGACACACTAATCACTTTAATTCCCAAGAGGCAGAACCCAGCGTCCATGAAAGACCTTCATCCAATTTCTTTATGTAATGTCACGTATAAGGTGGTGGCCAAAGTCCTTGCCAATCGGCTTCGTCTTGTTCTTCCTCATCTGATCTCAGAGGAAC
>CATIWO010113502.1:0-11253 GCA_949673435.1 Macaranga tanarius | reverse complement strand
GCAAAAACTATAAATTTTAAGGAGATATTTAGGCCGTTTACATTTAGTTATAACAAACATATAACATATATATGTATTACATACCTATACCAACTTCGATATATATACAAATTTTTCTAAATTTTATTAAATTTTAGTGCTTTATAATTTTGAATTCGAACTTGATCAAACTCAATTAATAATATAATATATATATAAATTTTATTAAATTTTGGATATATATGTGCAAAAAAGTATGTATCTTTCAGAAAAATAAAAAGAAAGAAAAAAAAACATATATACATTACCCTCAAAAGGAAAGTGTTCCAAACGGGTGTGCAAACCATGTTTGATATATTGTTGTAAGGTGGAGGAAGAAAACTACTCAAATCTGTATTGCAGAGCTCTGATCTGTCCACTCTATCGCTATTAATGGATGCATATATACTCTGACTACTCTTCTTTCCTTCTACTAATGCATCATCATTAGGCCCTGCTCCTTTAAATATTTCATGAGCTGATGCAAATTTGATATTATTGTCGAATATCAAGAAAAGAACCAACAAACATAACAAAGCAAGAAAATGTTTCAAAGCTCGAAATCTTGAATTCTCCATTATCTTCCTGGCCATATAACAAGCAAGAAATCAAGAATGCCAAGGCGATAACAGTTACTTTGTTTTTTAAATCTTGGATATTTGCACGTATTAGCTATACAGCAACAATGGAAGTGAGTGATCAAGAAATGGCAAGAACAAAGTGAAGAAAAGTAATGTGAGTGTGAAAGTGAAGGGATTGTTCAGGTGGTTGGGATGTGGTAGTTGCTTGAATCTGAAGGATAAATTATGGAAGTTGGTGGTGAAAATGGTGGTTGATGATGGCAGGTAATGATCATTCCTCCCTATTATTGCAAATTCACCACCCAACAACAACATTCTTTCTTTGTCTCTGTAATTCTGTTTTTTCTGTTACTTTTTTTTCTTTCTTTAATTTCTTCTTTTGAAATTTTTTATGTTTCTAGCGATAGAATTATCTCTTTTGCCGCAAAAAAAAACCAAAATTGGTCGTTGTTGGTTTAGAATTCGTCAAACTAATCAAAATTATGTTCTTTCTACCCAAAATAGATCTGCTTTGTAAACCATATACATAAATAGATAAAGATTGATTATTACGTACGAGTACACAGCTCTAATTGCAATATGTACACATGAAATCTTATCATTTTCTTAAAATAGCTAATAATTAACTCAGTTTATATGGTACAAAATTAACTAATAATCTTAAAATGAGTTATTTGCTGTATTAATTTTGAATTTTGAAATAAAATTTAGTCATAATTTATTAATTTCATTATTAATTTCTAAATATATAGCAATACATTTTATTTATATTATTTGTTTGATCAAAATATACATATGTTTTTACAATAATTTTTGTTTTTTTAATCTATATAGAAAAATATGTTTGTAGTAATCTATAACTAGTAGTTATTATGGTTAAATCGTAAAAACAACTATTTAAATATCGATTTTTGAATCTTATTAAACATTTATAATTTGACTATTTAATACAAAAAAATTTGTCAGCTATTTAGATTAGTTGAATGTACGTTGCATGATACATAAAATTACTGAAATAATTCTCAAAAAATATATTGTCCCCTATAAAATAGAGGGCCAAAATATATTTTTTTTTTATCGTGACGCCGCATCACACGATTGTCGCGCAGCGCGTCAGATATTACTACTCTTTTACAAATTAGAATAATGAGCGGTTAAATATAGCTTTGGATTTAAAAAATAATAAATTAATATTTTTCGCATTAGATCAAGCATTTCAGAAAAAATAACTGTTTTGGGGCTTTTTTTAGTATAATTTATGCCCAGTGTTTTAACATGTTGCGGTCCTGTATGTACTGGCCTATGGCTATCGCCTATCAGGTACTTCTCAAAGCTTACAAATCAAGCTCGGGGAAATTGGTTGGGCAGGTGTAGACTTGTTTTGCATTGCAAGTTAACACAAAAAGGGGTTAGCTTGCATAAATCAATAAATAATTCAGGCAATTATCATAAACAATGAGCAGTCGCTCAACATCATCAACATGTAATGTAATTATGGTTACGATTGATGCATTAGGTGCATATAGTTCCAACTTAATTGTTAAGTGTACTTGAAAAGGCAAATATCTATAGAACCTTAATTACCTTCCAACATATAAAGGGAGAAGGTGTGATTTTTCTTTCACTGACATGAAAACCCACTTGAAATGCTAACTTTTGATAGTTTGCTTCGACCTATGCCACCCCCTTAAAAAAAATGCTAATTTTTTTTTTTAACATCTGGTTGGAATGATTAATTCAAATGTTAACTTTTGATCAGTTTTAATTAAGATAATTATATATGTCTATTAGAGAGACATGAATGGTGCTGTCTCTCACCAAATAAAATTCACATGAATAGTGCTGTCTCTCACTAAATAAAAGACAAAATTTTACTTTTGAAAATTATTTGTTTGCCTCATTAGCGACAAAATTTTACTTTTGAAAATTATTTGTTTGCCTCATTAGCAGGGGACATTTAAAATGAGTGAGGGATAATTTGAGAATTTCACTCTTAGAGAGACACAAATCATTATCCTTTTAATTAATAGAATCTCATCTGTATTGGGATTTTTTTTTCAATCATAAAAAGTATTTTTACACTTTTTATTCATATTTTGTGACTGGGTTGGTTCAAAAAAATTTAATTTGGTAAGAATTAAAATATTAAAATTTTCACTATAAAATATTCTCCCAGAAAAATTTAATAAAATTTTATACCATTAAACTAACTCTTTAAATTTGTATGTGTTAGTTTTTTTTCAATACACATATATTGAGTAAAAACCAAAGTAATTCTTTAAATAATATATAAAAGGAATCGTTCAAAGTTTTGAGAAGCTAAATCATTACATAATGTTTGGTTAGATGCGGCGGCTGTAATCAGAAGAAAAAAGGAATGATACATATATTGTGAATGCTTCACTTCTCAATCACAATAAATAGAAAATTGAACCTAATGACATTAACTTTTTTAATATATTAACAAATTAAGAGTTCAATTCTTGTTTTTCCCCTCTTAGTTAAAGATAAAAATTCACAATAAACAAAGAAAATACACGTCTCATGAGTTATTTATACAATATAAAGCATCTTATAATAGCGCTTTTAAAACAAAAAATTTGAAGGTTTTTTTTTTTTTTTACTTGCACGAGATGTAGTATAATATTGTAGCTTCCAAAAAACATGGCCAAGAGCCAAAGTAAGGTGACGGACGAAAAATATAACTTAGATCGCCTCTTGCTAAAGACCACATTCCACAGCCAAAGGACCTGAGTTTCAGATGGCATGAAACTTGAGCTGCATAAGATGCATATAAATGGAAGCAACAAATGATCATCATCTGCTTCTGATGAGAGAAACTGATTAAATGCGCTTAATTAATGTCGTCTCATTTTAGGCACTCTGTAGATATGTTCCTCACCACTCATCTCATCAACCTTCATAATCCATTTGCTTTTAGCAGTCTCCTTCACCATGGCACCACCACCACCACCACCCATCATTTCAGATAAAAAATCACATCCTCCAACACCTCCACTGCCGCCTCCGCCACCGCCATGGTCTTTCTTCTCAACAGAAGTGCATTTTCCAATCACAGTGACCTCCATCCCTTTCCCCATAGGTCGCTTAGTAGACCTTACCACAACTTCATCCTTGTCCTTCATGATTCCCCTGCTAACAATCTGGCCTCCCAGCCCTTTCTTCCCACCCGCCAAGTTGTTTGCCACCACCACTGATCTAGTAGGGTTAACATCAATCAAATTTAGCAAGCTTGTGTATTCATCGTTCTTGCAGTCCACAACAGAGAAGTCTATGTTCTCATAATCTGGCAATAACTGTGATGGATCACCAGTTCTGAACTCTACCATGTCTCTAAGACCAGAATCTTTAATCACTTTTTTGGTTTCGGCAAGTACTGGCTCTGGAAGAATGCACACTAAGCGGCCTCCTGTATGTCTAGCCGCAGTTGCTAAGGCCACGGTCGATGGTGATACACCATATGTGACCTCCACAATGAGTTTCGCTTTAATGCCTGCTGCTAGTGCTGATATGAACTCGTTGCTCCCTGGTTCTCGGCCCATCCACGAGTCACATCTTCTCTTGTGATCCCCGCACTATATAATCAAGAAAATGAAACTTGGGGTTTAGACATATTTCCTTTTTTCATCATTAATTCAACATTAACTCAGAATCATATATATTGTTTGGATAATGTTATTAATTTGTCACAACCTGTGATGTGAATAGTCTCATAAGTTGTGCAAACAATATAAAATACCCATCCATTTGAAATGCTGTCTGTATCATTAGAGGGTAAAATGGCAGTTTTCAAAAAAATTTGTCCTCAAATCATGTTGTGACATCGCAACTTGCAATGTCTAATGCTGTCATTATTTATGGCTAGTAAGTAGGAACTATTTGCATTTTTTATATGAGCAATAAAATTTCCAATTGAATTCTTGCAAAACTGTATAATTGATTTAAATTCTTAAATTTTCGGATTTTCCATTATGCAAATGTGAATTTTAAATCATCTTTTTTACATATATATTGTTTCCATTGTATGAATTGTGAAAAATGGTGAACATTTCAATTTGCAAAAAAAGTAAAAAAGAGTAGTATCAAATATCGAGAACAAAAGGGTAGAAATTAAAGAGCTTCAATTAATTACCAGTTTGAGGGTATCAAGATAAGCCTTTGTAGCAGAAGTTGCAGACCAATCCATCATTCTGTATATATAAATACAGCAAATGCACCCAGAAATTATTAATCTTTGAAAAAGAAAAATAATAATCATGCACTTTCATACAAAAGAATAAAAAGAAAATTGGAGAATAAGATATAACAAAAGTAATGCTTTTGTGATCAAAAGCAACTAATTATTATCATTAATTTTCTTATTCTTTTTGGTAGTTGCTTCCTGGACTATTCCTTAGGGGAGGCAAAGAAGGAAGTGATTTTTATGTGAAGGTTAAAATAGAAGAAATGGCTGTGTATTTTTGCTGACCAGGTCCATCTCTCTCTCATTTACACCGTGGATGTTATAATTCCGTGGCTCATTTTCCAGCATTCTACTATCTATTCCTGGAACATTCCACCATTTTCCTTCTTATTTAACTATATATATTTTGAAATTTTGCTATATAAAATTAGTTGGCACCACCTTCTTTCTAGAAAATTTCTTTTTCCATATTTGGAATTCTCTCAATAATGTTTTCTTTTACTCAAAAATACATGTACATACGCTAGGAAAAATAAAGTAAAGTTTATCATTGCAAAGAAAAATACATAGATATACATTAAAAAAAAATTTAGAAAACCAACTAGAATCTAGTAAAATAAACAAATTTTATTATTCCCTATGCAAAGCACGTGCGCAAATGCTAACAGCAACTAGGCTAAGCAGTTTTACATTTTAAGACAGCTTGTATGGAGAAGAGTATAGAGTAAACATTAGGCAAGGCCTCTACATAGCTGAAAGCACAGCATCTTTAATGAGTTTGAGAGATTGAACAATGTCATCAATTAGGCGGTGAGGATCAGGAATTGTGTCTTCATCCACTGATAGAACGATGGTCATCTTGTTTCCATAACTTTGGAAGTTAATCATCAATCCCTGCATCATTAATATGATGATATTAACTATATATTTACTTATAATTATATACTCTCTATTAATTCCATTAATCAAACAGAAAATTTATATAATGGATAATTACTTACATGTGGTTGATTAAAAGAAGATGGAGCTAAGTAAGCAATTGGCATGCCATAAAACTCGACTTCCTCTTGAGGACCAATTAGATTAGAGAAGCACATTGTTGTATGATGGATAGCTCTATGAGACACAGCATTTGCTGTCTGTTAAAGATTCATATATATATATAACCATGTTATTAAGAACTGATAATTAGTCACTATATTGATTAATTGGGAATTAAATTTTAATTAACCTTACTGCCAAAAAGTTTGAGGACTATGTCAGAAATGGAGAAAGTACATATGGCTTCGAGGGAGTGCTTCTTTCGATCAGCCGTGGCCTTAGCTTCACGAACATAATCTAAAGGGTCATCTCTTATGCCAATGGTAAAAGGCAGGAGCACAAGGCCAATCCAATTTCCCCATTTTGCTTCACTATTCTTCTCCATCATATCAGCTAAATCCTGCACCCAATTATATATATATGGTCATGGAGTGCTAGCTACACTTGGGCCTAATGGCAACATATATAGTATATATATGTTCATTTCAAAACATAGATAGGAAAAATTCAGAATTGTTTAAGACCTGAATTCCTGGGACTGGTCTTATATTCGTAAGAAGAGTTGCTCTGAGTCTAATATTCCCTGGAAGGTTATTTTTGAATTGCGTGGCCTCCTCAATGCCACCTGCCAAATGCAAGAAAGTAAAAAAGTTCAAATAGGTTAATGATAAACTAAATAGCTAGCAATGGAGTTTCTATATATATATGGCTCACCGTATTTTCTGTTAAGATACTGTGACAAGCCTGCCTGTGTGACTCCTAGAGCAACGTCATTTATGGTCTGCATGCAATAGCTCATCCAAAATAAATAAAAATAAAGTGAAAATCATTCAATCATTCAATTTCAAATACAAGAAGGGTTAATAAAACATTGGAACAAAACTCACAGTTTTCATTGCATTTTTCACTAACTTCATGTCATCCAAACTTACAGTTCGCCAAACAAATCTTCTAGGAGTAAACTCAACACCAGGCCTGTTTTTGATAGGCGTCGCTGTATCTTTTAAAAACAATGCTGTTGCCACAAACATAGTAACATCAACTATAGTATTCCAAAACAGCATAACAGCCCACCAAACTGCCATAACATATCTCCAAAATATCGCTCCAAAACCATTAATCTCTTGCTGCTGCTTCTTCTTTGTCATTGTAGGAACAGTGGGCAACGCCTCAGGATCAGAAACTTGTCGAGTGCATGCCAATAGAAGAGACATAAGAGATGCGCCGTCGCCTAAAGAGTGGTGGACTCGTAGAATTCCTACGGACTCGGCATCTGTGGTTTTGATGTTAAGGAGATGGAGGTCCCAAAGAGGCTGCGATTTGTCAATAGTAGTTTTTGTCAGGTTGAAGATGTAATCTTCTACGAATCTGTCTCCAGGTGAGTCCATGCCTTCATCTAATTTTGGAACAATAACATGTCTTTCTAAATCCACTTTGGTGCGAACCCATTTCATTTCACCATTCTTTTTCTCATCATCTACTACCTGTTGTGGTTTTGAAATGGAGACTGTGTTAGTATAAAATTACTAGAAATGGTCTGCAAGAAAAACATTTTTTTTATAGGGAGGTTATGTGACATAAATATTGATGAATGTATAACAGATAGCAGCTCTTTTCTTTTAAATTGACAACGACAAGATTTGAACCCTACACCTTAGGATACCCTTACACTCTGCATGAATTGAAGGAGAATATAAATGGAAGAGAAGGGAATAGTAGGAGAATTAGATTTTATGTCATTTGACTATTAAAAGTTAATAGAGGGGGAAGAGAATTGAAGGGGAATTATTCTCCCTCATTTCCCTTGTAGGAGATAAATTGATCACAATCCAAATTGCAGCGTAAAATAATTCAATTTCAAAACACATTGTAATTTAAGACTGTGTTTGTTTGCGGAAAATATTTTCTCTTATTTTCTAATATTTGAGTTACCAAAAAAATAAGTTAAAAACATGTGAAAATAATTTTTCATTCTAAGAACGCAGAGTTATTTTACAATAATTAAATACCTATCAAATATAAAGAATGACAAAAAATCACATATAATGTTACCATTTCTATATAATATTATATTACTTTAGAAAAATATCTATTATAAACCAAATATTATAAATATTTTTCAACTAGTTTTTAATATTGCAATCAAACATAAAAAATATTATATTTTTTAAAAAATATTATCTCTAAAAAATATCTTTTATAAACAAAATATTTTCATTGCCCTTTCTTTTTTTCTTTATTAATTACTCTTAAGTTACCAAATCCAATAACATTTATTGTTTTTATTCCCTCCCCTATCTTTTTTTTTTATTATTTTTTTCAAAAAATCTTTATTTTCTTTCTCTTATAGTAGTTATGCATAAAGTTAAAAAGAAATTACCGCTCGATCGATTACTCCTCCGCTTCGCTAAACATGCTTTTATCACGCACATAATAAACTCATTTTTTAACATGCATGTCGTCAAAAGCAACGCAAGGTCTTGGAACCAATGTTAGCTTTGCTAAATATTCTGTCGCCACTATAATAATTTGGGATAAAACAATATTAACGATGCTATGGTTTTTTTTTTTTAAGAGTCAGATACCAGAAATAATTTTTGTTAAGTACACTAATTCATATTAATAAAATTATGGAAGAAAACTTGGATGAAAAATGATTGGCAATGCTTCATTTTAAATTATTATATTATTGATGAGCAACCACAAAATTCATTCAATACGCATTAATTAGAAAATAATAAAGGTATAGATGAACTAAGTGAAGTTGAATTTTAACTAGTTTGGATTTGATTTGTTTTTTTAATAAATTTAAATAAATTTTAAAAATAAATTATAAAATTAATATATTAAAATTACCAAATAATTCACAAAATTTTATTTTAATTTATTTACCGAAATTACAAGTTGAGCTGTAGATTAACTTAATTAAATTCCATTTATTTATTAAATGAGTTTTAATATATAAATTTGAATAAATTTTTATTAAGTCTTTATAAACATTTTGACTTTTTAATGAAATAATTTTAAAATTTAAAAATAATTTATTTAAGAAAAATTTATACTTCTCCGACATTGTACATGTGTATTTTATAATGAGAGGTAGAGATATCTATAGGCCAAATGCATAGTTTCACTCTTGAATTTTATGCAATTAACTTTTGACACCTTTCAACTTTCATTATTTTCTATTTAACTTTTAAACTTTTATTTTAAACCTATTTAACCCTCGTAATACATAACATTAACATTTTTTAGCTAGAAATGAAGGTTGATATGGATAAAAAAAAACTTATATGTACTAAAATAATATTAAATTAAAAAAAGTAATATAATTAAAAATAATTTTTTCTATCTTTTTTTATTAATTTTCTATTTTAATTTTATTATTTTAAAACTAATTTTTAACATTTTATGCGTTCAAAATCATTTAAAATTAAATATTTGTCCATTTTGATGTTGTATGAGTTCAATAGAATTGAAAAATACAAATTTAAAGGTGAAAACGGTTCAAAATAAAAGTTTAAATGTTAAATAAAAAATAATAAAAATTGAGATGTCATAGGTTAATCATGTAAGTTCATAGGTGAAATAATGAATTCAGCCGAGATATATATATATATATATATATATATATATATATATATATATATATATATGTGGGATAACAACACTGTTAGTCTTATAAATTATATCATTTTTTCAATTAAGTCCTATAAGAAATTTTTTTTACAATCAAGTTCTATAAGTTTTTAAAAAACTTTCCGTTAGTCTTATCCGTCAGTTAAAACAATTTTCCGTTAGTCAACCCTCAAAATCAAATTTTTTTTTTTACATTTCAGTCCTAAAATTTTTTTAAAAAATATTATTTTTGATATTTTAAATAAATAATATTTTTATTTTTATCTATAACTTATTCTATTATATTCAACTTTCATAATTACTATATAACTCACTAAAATAATTTTTAAAAATAAAATTGAAAATATATTTTTTCTTAAGTTATTAGTAATATTAACAATGATAATGAAAACTAAATAAATAAACTTCACATTTAAATTAGGCTATTTTATAAAAAATATTTGAACAATAAAATAAATAAATATTTTTTAATTATTATAATAAAATATAATTAATTTAAGGTAAAATATAATAAAAATTTTCTATTTTATCTTAAATTAGTTATATATCTTATAAAATAGCCTATAAATTTTTTTCAAATTATATTTATTCATTTAAGATATATTAATTAAATTATATTTGCAAATAATAAAAATAATACTTAATTAATTTTATTTATCCTTATTAATAAAATAATAATTTTAAAAAAATACTTTTCAATTTTAATTTTAGTGAGTTATATAGTTATTATAAAAGTTAAATAATAGAATAAGTCATAAATAAATAAAAATATTATTTATATAAAATATAAAAAAAATGATAAATTTTTATAATTTTAAGACTGAAATGTAAAAAAAAAGTTTGATTTTGAGGGGTAACTAACGGAAAATTGCTTTGACTAACTTATATGACTAATGAAAATTTTTTTAAAAATTTATAAAACTTAGATTGTAAAAAAAAAAAAATTAAGATTTAATTGAAAAAACGATATAATTTATAGGACTAACATCGTAGTTATCTATATATATATATATATATATATATATATATATATATATGTTATTGCTAATTAAGAGAAAAATATTTGTGCAGACAAAAAAGAAAACACACCTGCAAACTAGAGAAGTGAGGGTGGTTAAGCAAAGTGTGAACCAGGTTGGCTTTAACGATATGTGGTTGAATTCGGGTCTTGCAACCTAAGACTGTTAATACATAGACATTGAAGTTTGGTTCATGAAACAATAGGGAAGCGGGACTTAAAAGCTCTTTTTCTTCAGCTTTTTCCTGATCCCCCTCCTTATTCAGTACTTCTTTTCCTTTGCTTTGTGATCTTTTGGTTGTTTCAATCGGTTTCAGGTCGGGCTTTCTCCATTTTAGACCTTTCTGCTCCGACGACTCCATGTATCATACAACTTTTTTGGCTAGAAACAATAGTTAATGGCACACACACAGATGAAGTGACGCGGTGATTTATATAGACAGTTTTTCCTGTAGTTCGAGCAGCAGGAATTTCAACCCATAGCCTTGAGCTGCAATGTGTAAGCAGCAATTGGACAAACTGACGCATTAAGTTGATTTACGTGCAATTGGACAAAACAAAAAGTGGTAGTTGGGTGTTGATTGGCATTCACTAGTGCTTTGTTTTTTTTTTAATTTTTTGAATTAATCTAATTTTTGCTTCTTGACACATAATAGGGGAGCAGGAGACACTTGCTGCCTGGACCGCAAAACAAAAACAATCAAGTTTTTGTAGCTGACAGTTGTGTAACGTGACGACTGCCAAAGAAAGAA
>CATIWO010113490.1:0-21956 GCA_949673435.1 Macaranga tanarius | reverse complement strand
TTCTTATTACTCAAAAGCCTCACATTTGATTAATCCTTAATAACTTCATATGTCATCATAATATGTGTGTACACTACAACAATCTATATATATAGCTATAAAAAAATTATTAGAAACATGAAAATTACAGTTAAATATATTATATAGCTATGTAAATTACAATCGTTGGAAATTGTATAAGTTAAAAGTTAATTTATGGGTTATTTGTAAATAAAATCATGACTTTCGTGATTTTAGCGTTTTAATCACAACTTTTCAAGTTTGGCAAAATAAAACACCAGCTTATAAATCTTGGCAACTCGAAACACCGGTTGAAATTCCGATGATTACAATCTGACGTGGCAGATGAAAATTCTATCGGTGTTCCGAGTTGCCAAGATTTATAAGTTGGTGTTTTATTTTGCCAAGTTTAAAAAGATATGATTAAATCTCTAAAATCGCTAAAGGTCATATTTTTTTTTGCAAATAACCCATATATATATATATATATTTATTTATGGAACCAAATTTGAAAGCCTTAGAAATATATGTTGGGATCTTACAATTTCTCTTTATTCAGTATTCTCTAAAATAGTTTATGTGTCAAATTCTTAAAATTCTTAAAATTCTCATAAAAAAATTTAAAATTTTCATATTTAAGTCACTTTTGTTTTTTTAATTCCATTTCAAACACTATGTAAAAAAAAATATAAAATTTAACTAAATTGTGTTATATTTAAATTCTATTTATTAAAGTATTTCAAAAGTAAATATATTTATTAAAGGACTATTGTTTTTTTTTTGTTTCATTTAAAAATTGAAAAGGTATGTTTCTCTCAGCTCAAACAATTCTATTTAGTTATTTTTTTCTTGTCTATTTATTTTGTTTATTCATTTGAGATTTTTATTCATATTTGCAGACAAGACAATGAGAAAACATTGAATATGACAAGGTTAACATATATATATATATATATATATAAACAATTCTATTTAGTTATTTTTTTTCTTGTATATTTATTTTGTTTATTCATTATTTGCAGGCAAGACAGTGAGAAAATGTTGAATATGATATATATATATATATATATATATATATATATATTAGCACCCTCCATGTACTACATACAAGTATCCCAACAATAAACAAACATGTGGCACATGAAATTTTTTTTTTGAAAAAAGGTATATGTATTATACAAAAACACTTGTTTGATACATTGTAAATACTCAAAATATAAAGTTACATAATACTAAAATATACATATAAATTCAGTTCAAAGTGCTCAAATGCTAAAATGCTTATGTGATCATGCGGATAGAGATGTCGACACCAAACCTGCCTTTGACCCATCTGAGCTCACGACTCACCCACTTCAAACTTTCAATTAACCAGCCTGAAAACCACAATTGCAAAGGAATGAGCTTGCGACTCAATAAGCAATTAGTAATATAACCAAATATATAGTTCTTCTTAAGAACTAATTAAAGAAAACTTATATAATACATTATAACACATCAAAATACAAGAATTTGACATTTAGACTGCGCATGGGAGTCCAAATGACAAAGGTGTAAATGAGTATTAAAATATTAATCTCAATTAGAGAATCTTAAAAATGGATTCTGGCAAATCTCAAAACATGAAAGTTGTAGAGGACCCTTTAACGGTTCTGTAGCATCAAACCACGCCTCATTTGGAGGTCTACAGCTCAAGTTATGGTCAAAATACTATAATCCTACAAGCGATGCGTACGATTATTGCACGGCCGCGCCACTTTTTGGCATGGCCGCACAAAGGGTATACACGGCCGTACAAGAATTTGGCGCGGCCGTGGCTGATTCATGCCATTTTTCTCTGGAACCATACGGCCGTGCTAATATGGCGCACGGCCGTGCCTGAAAGTCTGCACTCGGCACATGGCCTACGGACCATATCGTACTCTTTTGGCCATAACTCCCTCTACAGAACTCGGAATCAAGTGATTCAAAAAGTTATGGAAAGCTAACTCAGAGGGATACAAATTTCATAAAGACACCGAGGCTAAATTCATTTATATATATTGACTAAAATACCCTTAAAATGACTAGTGATGTTAAAGCATATCAATGTAACTCAATTCAAGCTACAACATTACATTATAAACACACTAGTCTACACCAAACATCCATTAACATCACAATAAGATTTCTAAACATTCAAATAATATTGTTGGTGTCTCATATATACTAAATCTCATTATTTTAATAACCATCTAGCAAATGCTAGCATAAATACTTGGGTGCTTATAACTCAATATCTATACCCCATTAATCATCACATATAATTCACAATCATTCACAAGATTTACAAATCCATATTCATTATTTCATCACACTTCCATCACTCATTCATACATTATCTCATTCAAAAGTATAAACTTAAAGTATGTGTAAATCACCACATCAATTAGTACCCATGTGATCACATTTAATAATATATTTGGTACTCATAACCAAATTCACAATAATTCAAGAGTCCATATACAATTCGCATCATCATTCTCACATTCAGTTCACATTTAACATGTATGCAAATATGGTGCTCAAATGTATAATTATGCTTGTTAGTAATCCGACCAGAATTCTCAACACACGTCACACATGTTTCTCACAAAGCTCACATTATTCTCTTTATTTTCTTTTTTTATTTCTTTTTTATATGTTCGTGTCCATTTCTGAGACTCTCTGCCCAGCTCAATCTCAGATCTTACATGTGCACGCATATATATATATATATATCATATGAATGGCTACACCTGAGACTCTCTGCCCAGCTCAGTCTTAGGCCGTGGAGGTCAATCTCCACACACAGTTTCCTCACATTTCTCACATCAATACATATGCATATATTTCATCATTTTGTATTCAACCATACCACCTTAAGTGGCTTTCACAATTCAATATATCAAATTTTGCATATGTACAATCATATCATCACAATCTAACATCCCATTCATTTTTCTCATCGTGAATCACAATTCACTTTTCTCACAACAATACATATATATTATACCACACCAAATGGCTTGCACCTCATAAGTGCCAATATTCACAATATATCATAACACATTCTCATCAACAATATATAAACATATTTTCATCATGCTTTCTCACAACCACAAATTCATATGTGTATATATATATATATATTCTTCATGCCTTATCATAATAACATATTCATATATATATATATCTATATATTCATCATGATATCATAATATATCATAACACATTCTCATCAACAATATATAAACATATTTTCATCATGCTTTCTCATAACCACAAATTCATATGTGTATATATATATATATATTCTTCATGCCTTATCATAATAACATATTCATATATATATCTATATATTCATCATGATCAACAATCTTCCTACTTAAATGGCATACACAAATTAATATAGTTAAGTAACTATAGTTATTTGAAAAATTACTATATGTAAGCATTAAATTAATAATTACTTACTTCAAGCCTTCAACTCCTTCTTAAAATAAAAGCTCTCCTAGTAATTAGGATCTCCAACATCCTTATCAAAGCCTACATACAATACATACATCAATTCACAAAGAAAACATGCCACTTGTACTTAACTTAATAAAATGCAACTAAGTGCAGCCCTATACTCTATGTTCAAAATATTCAAATAATTCACACACATATCCAAAAACTATGAAAATATTACTAAAGGTAGACCTATAAGTTTACTTCAAATCCCAACTGGAATTACTTGATTTGAACATGTGTGGAATTAATTATGGTTTTCAGAACATTAAACCTTGCTCAAATCAGAGGTCTACAACTCAAGATATAATCAAAACAAAGTGACTGATGCACATGGAAAAATAGACCCGAATTCAACTTACAACACCTAACTCAAATAATAAAAAATACAAGAAATCTTACCAAATTGATGCTCTCAATAGCTTCTAGATCTCCTCAAGCTTCCTAAATCCTTGCTAGATGTGTAGAAAATTTATCAAAATCTCTTAAAAAATTAAAGAACACTCTCTACTTCTCTACCACTCCCAATTCTCTACACACTTCTCTTCACATATACACACGAATACACATACACACACAAGCTAATAAAAAATATCCATTTTCCCCCTCACAAGTCTCCCCTAATTATTACATATTACACAAATATCTTAATAATAATAATAGATAAATATCACCATTCTCTACAACATTGCTAAATTAAATAATATATAAATATCATTATAAAAATTTCTACACACTCCCTTACTAAAATAGGATTATTATATAATAGTCCACAACTTTCTTTTATAACAAATGACTCCCAACTCACTCATCATTTTCTTCCCAAAATCTTTACACAACTCTTCACTTCACAATTAAATATACACCAATAAACTCTAACCAATCGTAACTTTCCATTTGGCCACCTAAAGTATTCTTATAATAATCATCCAACCCACCAATAAATCCATATTTATTACATAAATAACAAATATAATAATACTTAATAATAGAACAAAATATTATCAAAATACCCATTTAGCCCCTTAATGAAATGAGCATATTGCACAATACTCTCATAACTTTCTATTATTACAATTAACTCTAAATTTATCTTACAATTAAGTATTTTTCTACACCCATGCACATACTCCAACTTAAATAAGGCCACTATCTACTATGCACAATATACCATACATACGTCATAAATACATATGTGAAAAGGCGGGTGTTACATTTCTCCTCCCCCTTAAGAAAATTTTATCCTCGAAATTAACTGCTCATCATCCTCCTAGAACGAATGTGGTTCTTTCTTTTTCATTAACTATTCTATTTCCCATGTTGCTTCTTTTGGGAATAATAACTTTACCTCATCTTTACTATTGGATTCTCTTTATTCCTCAATCGCCTCACCTTACGATCTAGAATTTCTATTGACAATCTTTATTAGGTTCTTGTATCACATATATAGGATCCGATCTTAACTGTATTACTATAGACATATGGGATACATCATAATAGGAAATAATTCCCTTAGCAAAGCCAATTTATATACTAATGGTCCACTTCCTTTACAGTTCCACATTTTTCTACTAAATTTCTCTATTTATCCTTCTTAAAACTATACAAACTTCCCCACATTCAATGTGGCTCAAAGTAATTTAGACATATTTCAAAGAAATACTTAATATTATCATTCAATTCTATACTAGAAAAATATAATTATACTCAATAAGTAATTTAATATACATTACATGAATCATACAATACTTTATTTAATCTTGCACTCATCTTAACAAACAGGATAGCATTTCACAATAATTCACATAAATGCAATAATGTATACATTCACATTCCCATTTCATTGGTCAATATCCCACCAAAACCATTTTCATATCATCACCTCACACAAAGCCACATTTGGCATGTTTCTCACATAAGTTTTCACTTGTTTCCTCTTTTTTTGAAATACAACACATCATATACAATACAATTTAACACGATTTCATCACAATAAGTTATTATATTAACATTCATCATACACAAATATAATATTCATTATAATTCACAATCCACAACATAACCATTTAACACCAATTCTCGTCAAAAGCTACTAATATCATTCACCATATTCCATGGCATATTCAATCATACATCTCAATATATGCATATATAATAATTCATATTACTTACTTAATTATCCAATTAAGCATACTTTACTATTAAATTAATACATATAAAAGAAACTAATATATATGCATCATATTAGTAAGTACTTACTAAAATACTTCCCACTTCAACAAGTAAGAGTTCTTCTAATTGTTCAAATATTCCTTATTCTTTATAACTCCTATATATGACCATACATTAAATATATATACAATACATCTCACTTTCACTCTAAGTCATCCAATTCAATCCATTATCCACAGTTTAATTTATAATAACATCATACACAAATCCGGTAACTCTGATCTTCTACAGGAATTGACTCTCTGAGTCTATTTTAATACCGTTGGTGGTTATAACTTCGATAAAGATTGATATTCTATTTCTATACATCAGCTTTTCCATATTGCTTTCCTTGTTGACCACCTATAATAAGAATGCGGTGTCCTTGACATTTTGGTTACCACAATTAATGTCCTTCAACTCTCAAAAATATATACTAAATAAGAGTTCTAGATCATAATTCGAGAAAGTCTCCTTACATGATTATAACTATCTGAATATATATATAGACTATTGTTCTTTCTCTCATATTCACACATATTGTCCTTTATCTTAAAACTTTGATATGAATCACTTAACTTCCATAACTTCACTAATAAACTTTAATCCTTTCCCCTTATCATTTCTTTCTTAAGAAAAGTAATTTCCTCATTCTCAATAATATAATCAGAATTTATAATATTTATACCAAATCCTGAATGTTATCTCGGTAATAGAATATTCTGTTGTCTAAAATTACTAATATTTAATTTCTCAAATTCATTCTTCCCCAAAACACTGTAATATCTTTCTATTAATCAAACCAGTCATCACTTCATTAATAATAAATGATATATAATTAGCTTTCATCAGAATGTAGCTTAATAATGCATAATCAGTACATAATTACTCCCTAACATCTTAGTTTTATACAAACAAAATTAATATCATCAAGCGTGTACAATTTCTTCTTCACCCACTACTTCCATATTTCTCTACTCCCGAATGTGAATAACTATCTCCTTACATAATAAGTTATAATATCATGATAATTTCATACTTAATTTATTCTCAAAATAATATTACTCTTCTTTCAACTCCATAACTATTAAGTTTACACATTTCAAAATAAATAATAGTTCTAAACAAAATCCTTACCACTTACCGCAATTAATTGTGATCTTCTATCATTTCTTACAAATGAACAATCCTAAACAAATTGATCTGATGTTTTACAATTATAATATATTCTTGACTTAAGACCCCAACACTTTCCTAAATATCTCTTACCATCATTATTATAATTGTATCCTGGTAATATTGCACTCTCCACAGATTTACCATCAACTTTTCATCTTTTAAAATTCTCTAAATTCTCTATTACATCTTTTCTTCATAAGTTAACCATTCAAACGCTCACTATATTTTTTAAATTCATTTTGTTGACACCTAAATTCTTTTAGCTTCTAAATCTCTTTTACTTTTACTCATCAGTTGCACACAAGCCTATATCATAGGAACCTAATGACAGAAGTACAATTTTTACGAGGAATCTACCAAAAATTTGGCAGAACTTTCCCTAAAATATAGACATCTTCCTATTAAAATAGGGCCAATCCTGCAAATAAACAACTACACTTCTATGAATAATCTCACTTAAGGCTCAATTATCCGCCATACTACAATTACATCTAACTGAGCATCACCAATATACTATTATTAGTAATACATGAGCATTGCCACAATCATAATGCTTTCACATTAATCTTCACATCCTATATTTTACTTAATCCATGACACTGCATAACTAATTCTCCTTTTATCAATACTTATTATTTTAATCTAGAATTCTTTCCGCACTTTATAATCATCATATGCTATGGTGGAATCACTAAAACTATAAAAATATTTGTACCTTATTCTCTTATATTTCATAGTTCTCATTAACAGTACTATCTACCTGCTTAGACTCACTCTTCTTATCTCTGAAACAATTTACTAATATATAAGAACATACATCTTATGAAGAGGTTATAAATAGAATTTCAAGTTCATACAGAATATGCACAAGTGTTACCAATGAACTCACTCAAACGACTCTTCGGGATCAACGCGAGGCACTTGGTGTTCATCCATCCTAAAATATGCATCGCACATCCACTACATGTTTTTCTCAAACTTATGCATAATATGTCATGTATGCATCATGCTTTATCGTCCCGAGAAAATCTAATCCCCGCTCTGATACCACTTAATGTAGCACTCTTCAGGTACTACATACAAGTATTCCAACAATAAATAAACATGTGGCACATGAAGATTTTTTTTTAAAAGGTATATGTATTATACAAAAACACTTGTTTGATACATTGTAAATACTCAAAATATAAAGTTACATAATGCTAAAATATACATATAAATTCAGTTTAAAGTACTCAAATGCCAAAATGCTTATGTGATCATGCGGATGGAGATGTCGACACCAAGCCTGCCTTTGACCCATCTGAGCTCACGACTCACCCACTTCAAGCTTTCAATTAACCAGCCTGAAAACCACAATTACAAAGGAATGAGCTTGCGATTCAATAAGAAATTATTAATATAGCCAAACATATAGTTCTTCTCAATAACTAATTAAGGAAAACACATAGAATACATTATAACACATCAAAATGCAAGAATTTGACATTTAGACTGTGTATAGGAGTCCAAATGACAAAGGTGTAAGTGAGCACTAAAATATTAATCTCAATTAGAGAATCTTAAAAATGGATTCTAGTAAATCTCAAAACATAAAAGTTGTAGAGGACTCTTTAACGATTTTGTAGCATCAAACACGCCTCATTTGGAGGCCCACAGCTCAAGTTATGGTCAAAATACTATAATTCTACAAGCGTTGCGCATGATTATTGCATGGCCGCGCCACTTTTTGGCATGGCCGCGCAAGGGGTATGTATGGCCGTACAAGAATTTGGCATGACCGTGCCTAATTCGTGCCATTTTCCTCTAGAACCGTACGGCCATGCCTAAAAGTCTGCACTTGGCACATGGCCTACAGACCATATTGCACTCTTTCAGCCATAACTCTCTCTACACAACACGGAATCAAGTAATTCAAAAAGCTATGGAAAGCTAACTCAAAGGAAAATAACTTTTATGAAGACACCTAGGCTGAATTCATTTATATGAATTAACTAAAATGCCCTTGAAATAACTAGTAATGTCAAAGCGTATGAATGTAACTCAATTCAAGCTACAACATTACATTATAAACACACTAGTCTACACTAAATATCCATTAACATCACAACAAGATTTCTAAACATTCAAACAACATTGTTGGTGTCTCATATATACTAAATCTCATCATTTTAATAACCATCTAGCAAATGCTAACATAAATACTTGGGTGCTTATAACTCAATATCTACATCCCATCAATCATCACATATAATTCATAATCATTCACAAGATTTACATATCCATATTCATCATTTCATCACACTTCCATCACTCATTCATATATTATCTCATTCAAAAGCATAAACTTAAAGTATGCGTAAATCACCACATCAATTAGTACTCATGTGATCACATTCAACAATATATTTGGTACTCATAACCAAATTCACAATAATTTAAGAGTTTATATACAATTCACATCATCATTTTCACATTCAGTTCACATTTAACATGTATGCAGATATGGTGCTAAAATGCATAATTATGCTTGATAATAATCCGACCGGAATTCTCAATACACGTCACACATATTTCTCACAAAGCTCACATTATTCTCTTTTTTTTCTTTTTTTGTTTCTTTTTTATATATTTATGGCCATTCCTAAGACTCTCTGCCCATCTCAGTCTCAGATCTCACACGTGCTCGCATATATATATATATATATATATATATATATATATATATATATATATATCATATGAATGGCCACACCTGAGACTCTCTGCCCAGCTCAGTCTCAGGCCGTGGAGCTCAATCTCCACACACAGTTTCCTCACATTTCTCACATTGATACATATGCATATATTTCATCATTTCATATTCAACCATACCACCTCAAGTGGCTTTTATAATTCAATATATCAAATTTTGCATATGTACAATTATATCATCATAATCTAACATCCCATTCATTTTTCTCATTGTGAATCACAATTCACTTTTCTCACAACAATACATATATATTATACCACACCAAATGGCTTGCACCTCACAAGTGCCAATATTCACAATGTATTATAACACATTCTCATCAACAATATATAAACATATTTTCATCATGCTTTCTCACAACCACAAATTCATAAGTATATATATATATATATATATATATATATATATATTTTCAGGCCTTATCATAATAACATATTTATATATATCTATATATTCATCATACTCAACAATCTTCCTACTTAAATGGCATACACAAATTAATATAGTTAAGTAATACTTGAAAAATTACTATATATAAGCATTAAATTAATAATTACTTACCTCAAGCCTTCAACTCCTTCTTAAAATAAAAGCTTCCCTAGTGATTAGGATCTCCAACATCCTTATCAAAGCCTATATATAATACATGTCATACCCTCACTACTATTTTACTCCATTAATAAACATGATTAAAGACTTAATGATATTAAAGAATCTCTTAACAACAATATTATAATACGTAAATACTAATCTTTAAAACTATCTCAAAGTATTTACATCTCTATGTACATTTCAAGATTTACATTATATTTCACAACAAGTTCTATTCTCATTCTTCAAATATCTCTAATAAGATCTTCATCTTATCAATCTTCTTTACTATCATGGTCTGCGGTACTGCCATCTCTCACAGCTGACTAAGCAGATATCAAACACCTATACTGAAAATTTTAAAATAAAATGAGTGTGAGTAATTTTAAAAGAAAATTACCCAGTGAGTGGATGAAACATCATTTTGAAATATTATCATAAGAAATCTTTAAAAACCAACTTCTAGTAGTTTCAAAACTAAGAAACCAATGAACTTCAAATATTTTATTTACATTCAAATAAATCTCAATTTTAAAAACAACCACATCTGTTACTCGTTCAAATATTTCATAAAATCCCCTTTTATATACGTTTTTATTTACTGAAATAATAAATAAACCTCAGTATTCAATAAATACGCTGAATTAATATTTATATAGCATCACTAACTAACCTTTCTCTTATATAATCAGGAATTCAGACATAAAATAATTCATTCACTAATTCAAGTAGTATATTAAGAGAGAAATCAATAAAGGAAACAAATCATCACTTCACTATACATTCTTGGATAATGTACTTAAACATACTAATAATAAAATCATCGTTAATATGCACCATCCATTAAAATTTATTAACTAGGAGTACTTTATACACATACACATTATTTTTAAGCGCAATATCATTCAACACTATAATATCTCACAAGTATTCATTCATTTACAATACCCATGATAGAATTACTTAAGTGTGATCAGCACTTAAGCTCAAAATGACTCAAAGGTCAATCTAACCTGATATAAGTAGCTGGCCTCAGGAAACAACTCTACATATATCTCAGATATAATCTTATATCTTCATAGCAAATTATGCACCCGGCCCCTAGCGTCGGCTATGTATAAGTGTACCCGGCCCTTGGCAACGGCTATACACGGTGTATCCGGCCCCTGGCAACAGTTATACACATCCGCTAACCTTATCTTACGAAGTATTATGTGCATCCAGCCCCAGGCATCGGTTACGCACATATACCCACTCACATTATAATAATATGTATATCCGGCCCCAGGCAACGGCTATACACATTCACTAACTTAATCTTATGAAGTATCATGTGCATCCGGCCCTAGGCATCGGCTATGCACATATACCCACTCACATTATAATAACATGTATATCCGGCCCCAGGCAACGGCTATACACGTTCATCCATTTCAATTATACATTAGCGTATCTGCTACTTAACCCTAATCCTATATAGTAATATGTGTATCCGGCCCCAGGCAACGTCTTTACATATTTACCAACCATTTTTCCAACATAGACATATATCTCTGCATAATATTACGTGTATTCGGCCCCCGGCGTCGAATATACACCTCTACGAATCTTTCATATCCTCGATAAGGAATCTCAATCCTTAGGGTTATATTCAATTAAAATTACATCACTTTCTTTTAGGAGTTCTCGAGTATTCTACTATCATTGGTATCTTATTGTGCCTTTCGTATAAAACATCATTCTCAAACTCCCTATTTTCTCATATTGGATTCCACTGAAGTATTTCAATTTTTAGTCTCTATATTGGATACTTGAACATCATCCCTATTGACTAAAATATCAAATATTATAATGTCTCCATTTAACTTTCCACATATGGATTTAACCTATCTTTACCAAAAAGGAATAAGGTTGGATATATATATATATATTTTTAATTAATCTCTCATCATTCCTTTTCTTTAGGATTGAAATCTTAGTTCCACTTAATTATACTGGATACTTTACTTTAATTATTATTTCCTTATTTTATTATCTTCCCGGCCTCATTGTTAACGAACATACTTTAGTCTCTACTCGGAGACTTTAAAATTCCCATAATTCTTTATTCTACTTCTTAAGTTAATAAGTCCTCACTAAGAAGGAGTAAGTTTGAATACACCTATATGGTAGGATGTGTATTCGGCCCTAGACTTTGACTATACATAACTACCCCATTATGTCATGCCTCATACACGGGCTCTTTAATTTCTAGTGCTATACACACTTAAAACTATAATTTCAATTAAAACTTTGAAGCCCCAAATAGAGGCCTAAATGGTCAAATTTGAACATCAAAACGGGGTTCGACAGGTTCCCCTGACAAAAGCCATATAGCTCTTGGAATTAGCTTCAATTTGATATGTTACGGGCCCCGTGGCTCATCCGATGCCAAAAATTAGGTCCTTCTTAAGCAACACTGCGTGTCTCGACCATCTAATTTCGATTGTTCATTAATATATCCAACTTTGAAAATTTAAACTCATTTTTGACATTTCAAAAGTTTTGGAATGTTAATCTATCATTTGGCTCACTATTATAATTCAATTGGAACCGCAAACAGTCAAATCGAACGTGTTTCAGGTAGCGGAGATGCAGGCTCTGCGCGAGGGCGCCGACTATGCACACGGAGGCACCGACTTCCAAGCGGAGGCGCCGCCTTGTAGAGCGGAGGCGCCGTCGTCTCTTCCTTCCAGAGACATCCCGTCTTCTCATCGCGAAGACACCGACTACCATCGCGGAGGCGCTGCTCAACATCACGGAGGCACCGCCTCAACGTAGAGGCGCCGCCCTCTGGCTTTCTGGGTCGATACTCAGCAGCAGAGAATTCAACCAAAACCTCAATTTTACACAAAATTAGACATACCAGAAGTTCGTATACTAATTATAAACTAAACATAAGCTCATAAACAACTCAAAAACATCAAGAGCAAGCCTAAATCTACGAATTTAAGCATCAATTTACTCATTTTCAAGAATCAAGTTCAAAATATAAAAATATATAAACTTCAATTAAAAATCACCACTCACCACTTTCTCCTGCTGAAATCCGAAGTTCCTCCTTCTGATTTTCGAATTTTCCTTAGCTCCAGACAAACTTGGTTCTCTTCTTTCTCTCACTTTTTGCTTCTGCCCTTTCCTTCATCTCTTTCTTCTTTTCTTCTTCTTCTTCCATTCTTTCTACTATTCACTTCTAACAACTCTTCATCTTTCTTTCAACTTTAGTCCTTCTTCTTTCCTTTCTAATTTATTTACTTTCTTTTGTTACACTTTAATCCTTTATTTCTTTCCAATTTCATCCTTCAAAACTTTACTCAATTAACTCCATCTTTAATATATCATATTTTATTCCTTCATTTCTCACAATAAAATAAAATTAACCCTTAACAACCTCAATTTAATACCACACACATTCAACCTCAATTTAATATTGACTTAACACAATATAATCGATCTCTTAATCATCGATTCAAAAATGATAATTAACTCCAATTAATATCTACTTAATATAATAAATATTACTTAATTATCATTACTTCAAAATAATTCGGTTCAAGGACACGGATGTTACAGTGAGCACTTAAGACACTTCAAAAACTTCTATTTTTGATCCATATGCATTAGGTTTCAATTGGGATCAATCATGTGAAGTTTTAGAAGACTTGTTTAAGCTTCAAACATCAATACACATTGTTCTTAATGTTGGAGTTCATGACGCACATTAGCTTGAATACTTGTTGCATATTGTCCATGAACATAAGCATTACCTAACTAATATACACACTTAAACAAACACATTAGATGCACAAAATTGATTGCTAAAGTCAAAACAAGAGTTAATTCTACCTTGATCATGCACAAGGTCAACATTATTTCATTTGAATAACACATTATTATACATATTTTGAAAAATTGTAAATATGTTTGTTAATTAAGTAAAAAATAATTTTTAATTTTGAATACAAGTTCAAGTAGTAAAATTAATTATAATTTATTTTTATAAGAGTTATTTGGGTAATTAAAAATAAAAAGACTAAAAAGTTATAATAAAAATAAAATATTAAAATTAAAAATAATTTTCTCATTTAAATTTTAAAAATATTAATAATAAAATGCGAATAATGGTGTAGTACAAAAAATTCCATCTAATTTAAAAATGGATGAAGTATATAGATGAATTTTATTGAATGTAGATGGAAAAAAAATAGTATAGAATAATGTGTTTTTAGCATTGATTTTGCTTGTAATATTGTATGAATCATATGAAAAATGAGAGACATTTGAAAAGATTCAAGAAAGGGTCCCATAGATTGTCACACTTGGCTGGGATGCGTCGGTTTGTCGGCCGTCTCTTGCACCAAAACCGCGTCACTCAATTATATTGTTGTTATTCTTATAAATATTGATATAAAATAAAATATTAAAATATAATAAAATTTATATCATTTTAGTTTAGCTTTTAATTTTTTAATGGCACTACTCATAAGAATAATGTTTAAAGGAATATTATTATTATTGTTATTTGGTCATAAGCCCCCACGAAACACCTTTTTTCACTTATAGCATTTGACATCTTTGTAGACTCTTTTATTTTTTATTTTTTTAATTTATATATTATATTTTTATTTTGAAAAGAATATCGAAGGAAAAACAAATTGGGGTTTGGCTGCAGAAAGAAAGAAAGAAAGGAAGAAGAATCTCATCTCATCATTCTCTTCTCAACATTTGGATGGAAGAAGAAGAAGAAATATAAATTTGGAGATTTCGATTGCATTTTCACCAAACTGTGTCTTTTCTTGTATTTATTAATTTATTTTTCTTTTAAATAAAAAAATAAATAAAATTTTAATGATCTGAGTACAGCTTCCACTCTTCAATCCTTTTGCCTGCCCGATCTCCTCCTCAACCTAAAACACCCAATTGGGTTTTGCTTCTTTTTCTCTACGAACAAAAAGGAATTGAATTGATCTGTTCTGTTCTGTTGTGGGATTTGTACTATGTCTTATGTTCACTGTAATGGTACATCGCCAGGAGGAGGTAATACTAAGAATTACATAGTGCATCAGGTCTCTAAAATGGATACACTTGCTGGTGTTGCCATCAAGTATGGAGTTGAGGTAAATCTTTTTACTGACTGGGTCCTTTTAAGCTTTAAATTTTGTTGGGGTTTTCAGCTTTTCTAGAATATAGCACCCAGATGAGATGGGTACAGTCAAAATGTGCTTATTTGATGGTTTTGAAGGGTAATTGATAATGGGGTTAAGTGTTTGGATATTTATAACAGGTGGCTGACATCAAAAGGTTGAATGGGTTGGCTACTGATCTTCAAATGTTTGCTTTGAAGACGTTGTTGATACCATTACCAGGAAGACATCCCCCTTCTCCCATTTTGTCTACCGCTTCTGCTTCTCCAGGGTAAATAGCCTTTTGCTTTCTCTTCTCTCTTTATATCTCATTCCTCTTTGAAGTTTATGTTTCTTTATTTTCTATGAGGCTGTTGCCGACTACTTTACCAGAGATTTCATTGCTGCATATTTGTATGCATTAGGTGACAAAATTATTGGATTACTATATTAGCATACTCACATTTAAGATGCCTTAGCATTGAGAAGATACACCATATTTCCTATACCTTCGCTTCTGTATTTGAATTAAGCATATAGCGGTGTCCATAGTGCATCTATAATTGTGATGAGAATAAGATTTTCTGCTCCAGTCGCGTCCATGTTGGAACTACTTCTGTTAAGGATATTCATTTAGTCATAAATACATAATCCTTGTTAGACTTTTTGTCTGCTGCTTTAGAAAATCTTGTTGGGGATTGAGTATTTGTCTGTTGTTCTGAATTTTCATCATGCAAGCATTCATGATGAGCAAGTCCTTTTTTGATGGAAAATTATTTTAGTGACCTCTAGCTTTGCCCATGATAATAAGTAAAAAAAATACACAATTACTGAATTACAACTAAGATTCCTCTGTAATTAAATTTTTCTAATTGTAATTGCTTCACTCAGTTTCACATGGAATAATATTGTTAAAACAGTTTTGCTTAAAAGTTTTAACATATTGGACTGTGGTCGTCAAATTTAAATTCTAAGTAAAGTACAGTTCATCATTCACAGTAAAGTTTTGAAAAATTCTATTAGTTTTCCATTAAAATTCCATTAATTCTAAATTCGAAGTAAAGTTTTGAAAGATTCTATTAATTTTATATTAACTCTCTTAGTGGAAAGTTCGAGGACTATATTGCTAAGATGCTATGAGCTTGCAGTTGGAATTCATGTGTATTCCTTCAAAATTTGTGTTATAATGAACTATTGAATGAGGTTGTGTGCATTTACAAAAAGGTTTATAATATTCTTCAGACATAAAACTGAAAATTTAAAAAAAATAAAAAATTGTAATCCATAAATTGAATCCCCATGAAATTGAGTTAAAATAATACCAAAAGCACTAAAACCTTCTTATTGAAGCAAAGGCGGGCTCAATGTGTCCAAAATCACTTGTAAATCGTCCGTGGTTAAAAATTACAGAGTGTGAGATATTAATTGTCAAAAGGGATATACTCTAACCAATCAAGGGGTGCATTTCTTTAACCGTGGACAAGGGTACTTAAGATAACTTTGGCTGAATCAAATAAAAGCTGAGGCAATTCCTAGTTATTCTTAGACAAGAAACATGAAGGCAATGGCTAGCTTCTTTTTCCCAGTTGAATCTACAAAAAGGTACTAATCAAACCATCATTGTAATAATACATACTAATAGAAGGATCATTGTAACCATCATAGCATGATTTTGATGACCCAGGATTTAGAAGAACTGAAATTTTGAGGAAAAGTGTGATCTATTTAGTGATTGAGGAAAAGTACAAAGGCTGAAAAACTCTGGTGCAGACATGCAGTAAATGTTGAATGCTGAGAGGCTGATTCAGATTGAATGCCACAGATCTAGTAATGCAAGTTTTATGGATGTTGATAAAGATTAGAGTTTCTAGGATTTTGTACAGTAGAAACTAGAAAGTTAAGTTCTTTGAATTGTATAATTTGTTTTTGAGTTCTTCGGTTTGTACGTTCTTTCACTGGTCATGAGGCAAATGTGGTAATATGGTGCCTGTTTGCTTCAATATAATTCTTGATTTAATGATGTGAGGTGAATAATTTGTTTTGGTATAAAATAACAAGTATGGTTGTAATGTTATTGATATTTTCAAACTAGTGCTTACTTTTCTAAGGCAGTTATCTGGTGCTGTGGTCCTCCAATAGATCGGGGCTTGTAGGATTCCTTTCTGTTTTGACAGCATGTGCCATCCTATTCTATGTTTTAAAATCAAATGGAAAATGTAAATAAAACTCTCACTGGCAAGTCCATTGTTTTTGATGCTACATTTTTTTTATTGCTATTCTTAAAAATAAAACACCTGTCCATTCTGAAAGCAATAAATTTGCCAGTAAGATTATAGAACACACATCCTTGTCTACTTTGTTGTGGTTATGAATATTTTTGCTTTAGATGTTTAAAACTGTGGTACATTGATATTTAGTATTTCCTTCGATGCTAATTCAACAAAAGTTTGTAATGGTTGAGTGAATCATCAATCTATAATGTTTTAGTCGAAGCCTATTAAACTGTCAGTTAAGTTAATTTTGGAACATGGATCAAATAACACTTGAGCATTTCAGCAAACATTTGGCTGCAGCTTCCTTTTAGACACATTTTGATTGCACCTGCCAGGGGTCTTCATCATGCTGTGTTGACTTCATTGCTGCCTTCGAGAATGCATATCCATACTTATTATCTGATGTGCTTAATTTAATTGCCAATGTTGTTATTGCTGGAACTGACAATTATGAAAGAAGAGCTAAATGTACAAGTCAGTTGAGTATTGTGCCTTTTCTGCAACTTTGCAGAATAGCTGGATGGAGAGACATGCAGACATTTCAGAGGATTTTTTTTTTTTCACTTTTATTTGGAATGAATTGGTTTTTTCAATTCATTGTGCACTTCTGCTTGATGCTTTTTGGCTCATTTTTGGAGTACTGCCTGTGAGTATTCAGTGGGATTGGATGATGCTACTTTTATGGCTTTTTTTTTGGATATCTTTTTCTACACATTATGATATCTGTTCTTACTTTATCAAACAATGTAGCTTTCATCGAAAATTGGTAATCAATTCCATTTAAAAATAGAAATCTCATTCTTCTGCGAATATCCAACAGGAAACAATCTAAACATTAAGGACATTTTCTTTCTGAATACTTCATTTATTGTATTCATGGTGTTGTGTTTAGCAAATTACTGGGCTTTGCATTCACTTGACATCTGCAAATTAAACTTCCAGAGTTGACAGAAAAGGAACCCTCAATATTTTTTGTAGGTGTAAAGAACTAATATCTATTAACCAGACTTGTAGTGACTAATAATTTTAGAACTGTTTCACAGTGGGAGCAGCAATGATAAAACACCATCACGACCTCGCTACTCCAGCTTGTTGGATTCATTTGAGTCCTTAAAATTGAAATCTACCCAGCAGAAGGTTTCTCCAGCTATGAGCACTCTACAGAAGTACTATGGTCTTAAATCTTCAAATCACAATGGTGCAGCTGAAGGCATGGAGATGGCAGTCTACAGCACAGGGAGTTTGGCTTACCTGGCTGAGGGCCTGTTGCCTAATAAAACTTCACCAATCTCTGGGTCACCATACCACAATCTGAAATCACTGAACTTTGCTAATGGTATATCGCCAGAGGATGGTATTGTGGTAGATTACATACCACTTGCAGAAGCTGGAGATGGAGAAGCCGAGAAATCAAGTGAGAAATCGGTCCGAAGACGCCAGAAATCTGAAGCAGATTCTAGAGCTGGCACACCAGAGAAGTTGTTGAAGGAAGAAAACAGTGGCGGAAGTAGTAATTTTTCAGCTGTGACAGGAAAGAGTTTGGCCATGAGACCTAAATCAGCAAGCCGAGCGATGCTTTCCTCTGAATCAGAGGCGGGATGGGTAAATTCTATACCAGTAGGTCTGGGAGATTCTGTAATTACTGATGGACTGACTGGAGTACGTAAATCATCAAGCACACCAAGCCTGCATGACCAGGAGAGCAGTAATTCCTCTTCAGTTTGGCCAACTTCAAAGTGGAGTTTGAAATCCGACTTGCAAGCTCTCTCAACCGCAGCAATCACTATTCCTATATTTGATGGCTTACCGAAGCCAATTTCTGGACGTAGGAGCAAAGCTGCCCTCGATTAGTGTGATTAATTGCACATTCTATTGGAAATTTTTTTTGTTCTTCTTTATTCTGATAAAATGGGAATGGAGTATCAAAGCCACCCGCTATCAAGCCGTATAGCTTCAAAGGGAAATTGAAAGTGGAACAGCCAGAGAAACAGAAAGGTAACAAAATACAATATTAGTTTATTTGTTTGAGGGGAACAAAAGCTGCAAGAAGGCCGAAATTGTCATTTTTACAGCTTTACGTTGGTCAATTTTAACGGGGTGTTCAATTCATGATCAACAATAATCTCAGTAGTTATAAAATGTATACAAAAGCCATGTTTTGTCTTATGCATAATCGCAAAAAATGCATTTTTTCAATTGTTTCATACAATTACCATTGTCTTTTTGGTGTTTTAGTACTATTTATATCGTCTGTCTGTCGTTGTTTTTATGGTGCTGAGTTGATTGCTTGCCCTGCTAAATATTATTTTCTGTTTGGTTCATGAAGTGATTTTATGATCGCAAATTTGGATGTGTTGCTCCTTGTAATGGTGTTCAAGTGGTGTTGCTTATATACTTAAAAACCTTTATAAATTTATAATCCTGAAACTAAAACAAAATTATTACTCAAGTGAGATATCAATTAAGTAACAAATTAATAAGTTATTAATTTATAAAAAATAACTGCATTTTGTATATAATATATATTTCTTAGAAATTTAGTTCATTGTTAACAAAATACAATTTATAAATGTCTTGTATATTATTTTGTCACATATATCTAACTATACAGAATTTCTACTTAAATAAATAAAATAATAATACAACACATTAATTTTTATTGAAAAATTTAAAAACTATTTACTTATATTTTAAAATATGTAAGAGTTATATAGTTGGTAATAGGGTTAAATATTTTGGTGTTCACCTAACTTTCCACTAATTATATTTTGGGTACTAAATTTTAATTGGTTTCTTTTCGGTAACTAAACTTTAATTTAAGTATCATCAACTGCTCAACTGGTCACCTGGTGGTGTATTACTGATGTGGCAGCCAGACTTGGAATATTTTAAGAATATTCGCCGCATCAACGTACACGTCATCTGCTAACTCAAATTGGTGACTGAAACGAAATCAATTGAAGTTTAGTACCCAAAATGAAATAAGTGCTAACTCAAATTGGTGACTGAAACGAAATCAATTGAAGTTTAGTACCAAAAATGAAATAAGTGTAAAGTTTGATGACCACCAATACATTTAACCAATTAATTAATCTTGTCAAAAAATTTTTTTTACCTATATTAAAAAATCCATATCCAATAACCAAAAATAATAAAAATATTATTTTACAATTTTTTATGAATAAATAAGTTATTTTAAAATAAAAATTAAAATAATATAAACGAAAACTAAAAATATTTTAATATTTATAAAATCTTAAAAATTTAGATTATGAAAAGAAATTTATAAAATATTATGAATTCTACATTGAAAATTGTAAAAATCTAAAATTCATAATTACATAGTTAAAAAAAATTAATTATGGAAATGTACATTTTATTTTAATTTTAAATTACCATTATTCAAAATTATAATATAAAAAAATATTTTAAAAAATTTAAAATTCATAATTAAATAGTCAACAAAAATTAAATTATGCAAAGATAATTTTTTTTTTAATTTTAAATTGATATTATTCAAAACTATACATATAAATAAAATATTTTTAAGTGAATATTAAAAACTTTTATTGTCAATTTAAAACTAAAATTAATTATTTTAAATAAAAATTTTTAAATTTGTATTTTCTACCTTAATTAAGTTAATAATATAAAAAAATAATAATAAAAATTATTATTTTAGAATTTTTAATTAATAAATATTATATTCAAAATAACAATTAATATCTCCAAAAAATTTGAAATATTTTAATATAAATAAAGCTATAAATAATATAAATCAAATAAATCACATTTTTATTTATTATTTGACTGAATAATTATTTATTGATAATCTATTTTATTATTTACTTGTCTGCAGCTAATAAATATAATATTAAATTATTCATAAATATTTATATATTCTCAATATATATAGTACTATATATTGAGAAATACATTGGTTAAATGGATTTTTTAATATAAATTAAATAAATTTCTTGACAAGAGGTTGATTAATACTTATTTCATTTTGGATACTAAACTTCAATTGATTTCATTTCAGTTACTAATATGAGTTAGCATTTGACTTGCATGCTGATGTGGTGAATATTTTAAGTCCGGCTGTTACATCAGCTGTCACGCCTTAACCTCAAATTCACCATTATCAACAGTAATTTATCTTCTATACATAATTAATGAGCTTTTTAAGGTTATAATCTATCCATATCCATTTGATATAAATATGTACCAATGAAAACTTTTCTTATTAATATC
>CATIWO010113465.1:0-10179 GCA_949673435.1 Macaranga tanarius | reverse complement strand
TTAAAAAAAAAAAAAAAAAAGTCTTGTGTTTAGCCACTAATTCTACATTGAGAATTTATGACATATTTCTTTGGCTCATAAGCATGATATATAGTCTTCTCAATCAGCAATTACATGACAAGTTTCACATGTACAGTAAGTTTTACGTTGCCAATATTTTCTCAGAATTTTTTAAAAAAATTTAGCCACTAAAAACCACCATACGTCACTTCTTATGTATGGCCTTTTATAGGGAGAAAGGACAGTTCTTTTGTTTGATGCCTTAGGCTTCAGTTCAGGAAGTAAATTGGCATTTGGCTTCAGAAAGTAATTAAAATGGGGACAGTTTTTTTGTTTGATGCCTTTGGCTTCAGTTCAGGAAGTAAATTGGCATTTTGGCTCCGGAAAGTATTTAAACTGGGAAAAGTCAGGGAAAATGAAGTTGGTGTTTAGTGATTGGTTACAGCCTTACAACTTACAAGGAAAATGCCAGGCACGGTAGTTAAGTCAAACTATATGAAGTATAGAAAGGTTTTTTTTTGCCTACATCATCTCCCATTTAGAGCCCAAAAACTTGGTTCAAAGAACTGTACCCATAATTGACCTGTTGATGTAGACTTTTTTTTCCCCCTTCTTTTCTAGCATTCTCCTCTTTAGTTTAGGGCAAATGTACAATTGCCAAAACACTATTCCATTAGCAGGAGTATCGGCATATGTGCGTTTATGCCTGAAAAATAAATAAAGTTTTTCAATAAAAAAATTAACAAAATATGAATATACAGAAAAAAAGAAGTTTTTGAAAATTCTTTTACAGTTAGATATTGTGAATTCAAGTATTATAACTTAAATTAAATAATTAAATACTTGTGTAATCATTAGATATAAATGATCTAAACTCACTTTTGTCTTTCAATTCCCAATATTACATCTAGAAATTCCACAGGCTTTTTTTTTTTCAAAGTGTGGCAAATAAAAAAGAAATATTCATATTTTATGGTCCTTTTCAATTCATTTTTCAATCTGTGGCACTTCTTAGCCAAAGAAATAATAATAATAATACATAATAATAATAAAATAAAAAGTTGTTTTGCTAGTCAAGATGGCGAAAGCTTGACTAGCAAAATCATTTAATAATTAAAAAAAATTGTTTGTATTCATCGCAAGAATGGCCATTTTTTTAATTACTAGAAAGTCCCGTATTTTTATATAATTTTTTTATTTAATTCCTAAAAAAAACATTTACAATATCAATTCTTAAATTGATTTTTAATTTTATTTTACACTTGTATGAAAAAATTATTATGCTATTTCAAATAATATATTTCAATAATTATTTATTATATACTTTTAAAACATATAATTTATTTTAAAATAAAATGAATAGATAAAATAACATAATATTAGTAAAATTTATGCTTTTTTTTATATTTCACAAATATTTACAAAACGTGTAAAATATAAAATTGAATAAAACATTATTCAAAAATATTTATATATTATTTTAATAATAAAACTTTTTATATGTTAAAACTAATTCGTAACTGTACTATAATGGAATACACTTATCTATGAAATTCATATTTTTATTTTAATTTACTGAAGGTTTAATGGTCGTGGGCTACCCAAAAGGCATCATAAGCCCAAATGTTTTTATCCAAATGAAAAAGTTGAGGATTTTCCCTAAAAATATGAATATGAGCACATACCCACTTTTGTCTTGTCTACATTGGCAACTATAGCAATAATTGCACCACTATTCCAAGGATTTTTTGGGGGGAAAATTGCCAAGAGAAGGAGATGCTAAATTGCAGAAGCAAATTCTATTAGGTAGACTGATGACGGATTTTGTGAGTGAATCCCAGCTCACATTGTACAATAGAACTTATCCCATAACCATTAGACCATTACTAATGTCTCCCCTAAATTTAGTTTTATGCTTTAAAGCTAATAAAAATTGAAAAAAAAAAAAAAAGGCAAAGATGCTAATTCTTGATGGGTCATTCATCAAATCACTCTTCTTCTGCATGGAAGGCATCACCATTCACCAGTCAAAATAATAACTACTTTTTTCAAAAAAAAAAAAAAAAAAAAAAAAAAAAAAACCAAATTTTGTTTAGCTTTTGCTTTTATTCTTTTGATTTTCTTGCAATGGGATGGAATCAGAAAAATTTATTGGATGTAAAATTTAGTAAGATAAATATATTATGAGTCTTTTTTTAGTATTCTTAATTATATTTATACAAATAAAATTAAAAACTGTTACATTAATCCTTTTTTAAATTATTAACTATATAAAAATTTCAATTCTTGAAAGTTTTCAAATTTGATATGTTACTCTAACCTTGTCTACAAGTGTTTCAGTTCAAAACAAACCCAGTTGGCAATTTTGGAATCAAAGCATATGATTTTTTTGCGAACAATAAAGAATTTTAGAATACAATTCCAAGTATTATGCAATATCTATGTGCCATGATCTATAGCATAGTTACCCAATATCCTCTGTAAATTCCCTTATCTGTATAGAGTCTATATCCAGTCTTCAACAAATCTATTCTCTTTGAAAATCTGTAACTGGCATCTTTTTTTTTTCTTTATTGCTGACAAATTTTGCACAAAATTATGTTTATTTCAGAAACAAAAGAACAGATTAGAAATTTTTAAGAACTGTCAGAGATTTGAATCTCTAATTTAAACCATTGACTAAACAGGATTAAAGAACACATAATTTAAGAAACTAAAACATACTCTATGCATTGCATTAATTATATAGCAATGTACAAAACATCCCAATAGTACAGAAATGGAAGAAAAAAAAGTTAAAGGACTTGAAACAGCTTATACAGAAATTTCCTCATCTCGCCTAATCCTCTTTTGCCTAGCAATGAAAGCCTCCACTGTGCTCCTAAACTCTTCATTGCTCATGCTATCTTCAGGATATGAAATTTTCATCCATCCCTCACTGTCTTCAACACTTCCCCTGCATTTCTCTGTCGCCACCCGTCTCAATTCTTTGCATGATTTGTTATGATTTGCCTGTTCTAGTTTCTCTGATTGACTTCTTTGATAATTCTTGACGACTTCTGAAGATGAACAACTTTCTTCAGGAGCTATGTGTTGCACTTGCACACAAGCTCTCTGTGTGTCTCTGTATTCAGCTTCATATTTGTACATGCTATGACTCCTTTCGCTCTTTTGAACAAATTCTTCGTAAAAATCATTTCTTGGTTTCTTTCCAGGAGAATGTTGACCAGAAAACTGACCTGACTTTGCAAAAAGAGTAATCACTATTGCGTTTCCGACGATAAAAACAAAGCGAGGGCTTACAAGGATGACAGTCAAGCCCTTGAAGTACTCACTAGAGTTCTTGACAGCAACTGGGAGTCGAAACGAAAACCTGGAAATCACAGCAAGTACAAGGCATATTTCTATGAACCTGAATAAGTTTGCAATCTTCTGAAGCTGTCGATGCTTCTTGATTGCATTCGCCTTTTCGAGTTTGATGTTGCAGATGTTGAATGAATCCATTTGCTTTATGGAAATGGAAGTTAATATGAAATTTTTTACAAGATCAAGAAGAAGATTTTGGATTGTGGGTTCTCACTCGAAAGCCGATTCATCAACAAGAAAAGCCTCGGTTGCAGCCATTTCTCTGAATTGAGAAAAGCTACAGACTAACATGACTGATACTGTTCTCCAAGGTAGCAGCAGCATATGGAAATTGAAAGAAAAGAAGCAATATGAAAAGAAAGAAACACAGCAAAACAGGGGAAACAGAGAAACCTCTGTTTTTCTCTTATATTGGCTTGTGATATGAAATGGAAAAATGCTACCAATGTTTTTGAAACCTTGAAGTCGCATAGAGTAGCTATTTATAGATAGTAAATATTATATTTTCATGCTATTTTCTTTAATTTAATAATCCATGCTTTTTAATTTTATTTAATTTTTTTTTTCTTAAAAAAGAGGTATTATATTCCATCCTTTAGCTTTTTTGGAAAATATGCAACTTGTGTGATTTTCCACAGCATTATTGCTCTTCTTTTTATTTTTGCCTTATTCCCATACCATACCATGCTTATATTCTATCCATTAAACACCAAATGGCAAGCAATTAAGTGTACAATCAGCGTAGCTTAAACTTTTTATTTATTTATTTATTATATATATATAATTTTGATACCAGCAGAAAAAAATGTGACCCTATTTCAAGCTTTTTGTGGGCAAAACTATTCTATCAATAAATAAATACCCAGTTCTTTTAGAATATCCCTGTTGTTGGAGACTTGAGAAAGCTATAAGCAATTATCTGTTTTCTTAACCATATCCCAATCTTTAGCAAACTTCAGGATTAACTAATTTAAAATGGCTTCACAAATGATGTTTCCTTAAATTTAACAACAAAATCATATTTGTTTCTTAATCTAATTGTATGGCTTTTGAGATTATTTGTGTGAAGAAAGAAAAGATTTTGAAGTTGCATGTGCAGGCGAAGAAGATAGATTTTCTTTTGGTAATAGTAAGAATATAATTATAAATCTTAAAAATATTGTTGTAAACTAATAACTAATAATTTGAAAAAATACTAATAATTTAGTGCGTTAATTAATAGAATATAAAATTTAGTATTTTAAACTAAGGATTTTGTATTTATTTATATAATTATATTATCCACGAATTCGTTGCAAGAAGGTTATTATTATTATTATTATATACCATTAGTATTCAAAGAGTTCTGAATTATAATTAATCCAATTCGATCATTAGTAAAATGACATGAATAATAAATTTTTTTTAATAATTAATTTACACAATTGCAGCTAATACAACTGAAATTTAAGACATCAATTAAATAAAAATAGCTATTTATTAGCTGATCCAGTTGTTGTTGATGGAAGGTTAGTATTTTTGATAGAGTGAAACTTACATGAAGCATAGGTGAGAGAGTTCTAGAAGAGAAGACAGTGACTTGCAAAACTATTAGGTTAAAAAGTTTCCCCAAAAATCAAGTGCAAAGCAGTGTCACCGGGCCATGAAATTTATTTCTTCCGCACTAAGAAATGGCCACATAAACAGGTAGCTTTTATAAGTTAAAGACATTTAATTGGGGATTCATTCAGTTAACTCTCAATTAGTTACAGACCCCACAAATAATAGAGGGGTGGCTTTTACTGTGCTTAACTTTCTAGATTTTTTAATGCCACTTTCACTTCTTTTTATTGTTATTTTTATTTTTTTTAAGGTTTCAAGATTTTTCTATGAATATATCACCCCCACACAATAAGTTTTAGTTAAGTGGTTTTTCACTGTGCTGTTTGATTTGAGACCAATACAACAGGTGATTGTGATTTGTGATTTGTGACCTAAAATGCGTATCTATTTTTATTTGTCTTAAAAAGCAGATAAAAATGTGTTATTAATTGTAGTTATTTTAGTTTTATAAAATTATTGACTTAATAGATTTATAATTTTTTAAATTTCAATGATTTTATTAGTTTATATTTTTAACTTGTACATTAATTCTTTTGATATATATATATATATATGCCCACACACTTTTTAATTAATTTAAAAAATTTATATAATTCTGTTTAAGCTTATAAAAATTTTGTTTAAACATTTCAAATAGTGATGAAAAATATTGATAAATTCTGTTTTAATAGGTTGAGGTGTTTGAATGGTGATTTTGTAAATTAAAGAGATAAACTAATATAAAGTGACAAATTTAAAAAATTATATGTGTATTAGATCAAAATTATTTTGTAGTATTGTAGTTTAAAAGATTAATTTATTTAATTGATCACTCTTATTGAATGTTTTCTCTAAATTAAAAATTCCATGTGCTTTGAGTGTGAGATAATTCTATTTAGGAAAGAAAACTTATTAGGTTTTTTTAAATATAAATAGAAAACATATTAAGATTATAACTGAAGAATCTTAATTAGTGTCTATATACATAGGCAAATATTCTCTTCTTTATTTAGATGACCTTGAAGTTTCATGGTTGTTTCAAGAATAAATGTGGTAGTAGATTTATGTGTTCCTTCCATAGTCAATTATATATTAAAATTCCAAGTACGAAGGTGTTTGGGTATACTTTTTTTTTTTTTTTGGTTTAAATCTGTTTAAATTTTATTGGACTCTAAAAACTATAAAAATAATAAAAAAATTTTAACAATTAATTTAACATGATTGCATATATATCACTGTTTCAACTCAAGTGAAAATAACTTTTACTAGTTAATTTCAATGGTTGTAGGTTAAATTAAATTAAATTATATAAATTGGATAAGACAACTTATTTAAATGAATAATATTTTTTTTTACTCTTGAATAAAAAACTGTAATTTGGTTTGGATTCAAAATATTATAATAAAAATATATTTCAATAGAATTAAATCAAAGTTTAATGATTTTAGTAAAAAAAAATTAACTATGAACTCATATTAATTTGAATATGACAACAAGAATAAATGAAGTTTTTGAATATACATACATATGCCATTGTAAGGATATTTTTTGAAGCAGGTATAAAAAAATTAGAACATTTAGAAGCTTACGTATTATTTTAAATTGTTGTATATAATAAATGATGCTAAAAAAATTTATCTAAAATTTCCCCTCATAAGAAGAAAACTCAACATGATAGTGTATTGAAATTTAAAGTGTGAACAAATGCAAAACTAATTTTATATTTGTTTTTATACTTTTTGCAAGCTGAAAAAATTAAAAAAGTACATGAGCGTGCCAAAAGTGCTTTGATTTCAAATAAAAGAATTGTGTTTATACCCAGTAATCAAACATGGGTTCTTAAACTTATTTTCTACAATTCACTTAAATTCTAATGGATGTAAATAGGAAAAAAAAAAAAAAAAAAAAGAATGAAAGAAAATGGACTGAAATTAATGAAACCGAAAATATAAAACTTTGAAAAAGGAATAGTTGAAGAACCTAAATTATTGTTTGTTAATTTTTTGTTGTGGAAATGTTCTTCTCGAGTTTCATTTTAAATTCTTCTTTCTCGGAGATGATATTTATTCTTCCATTCTAATTTCTAAATATATTATCTATTTTAACTGGTTCTTTGAATTTTCTCTGAGTTTTGATTGTGGTTTAGGATGTGTTTATTTTGTTGTGTGTTTTGTGTGATTTTTTTATTTATTTGTGTTAGATTAGGATTAATTTTAGTTAAGTTTTATATAGTTTTATTTTGTGTGTGTTTATTTTTGTGTAGGTGGAAAAAGGGTGTAAAATAGCCAACTAAAGAGAAGTAGGAATGTGTAAGTGCAGGTGACGGCCGCTAGAGTAGAAAATATGCTCTAGCAGGTTTGGTTGCAGGGTCACTCTCGGCTGCTAGAGCAAAAAATTTGCTCTGGCAGATTCGGCCAGCAGCCCTCTCGGCTGCGAGAGTAGGGGCAGCTGCGACAGCAACTTCGTGGAACTTCTGCAGCGCGATGCTCTCTGCTGCTCTAGCAGATCTCTCTACTGCTCTAGCAGATTTTTCTGCTAGAGCAGCCTGCGCGATTTTCAAAAATAAAAATGTAATTATTCGCATATTTTTAGGGAGAAAAAGGGCAATTTTTGGAAGGCTATAAATAGAAGACTTATGGAAAAAATAAGAGGAGGAACCCTAGAGAATCAAGAGGATTTTGGAGGAGAATAAGAAGAACAAGTAACATAGAGTTTTTATCTTTTCTTCTCTTCTTGGATTTTTCTTGTATTTTTCATGGATGAATTCTATATTGTTATGGATTGTTTAGTTTTTATGGTTTGCTAGTTTTCTTTTGTTAGGGATTGAATTCTATGACATAATTTGAGTTTTTAATTTAATGGGTCTTTAATTTTTTGCATATTGTGTTTATGTGCTTAATGCTTGATTACCATTAACATGATTTTTAATTAAGATTATTGATTGAGAAATCTTAATTCTAATAGATATATAAACACATGCTTTTGAATTATGATTAGCGATAACCAATTCGATTAGGTTTCTACTAAGCGTGTTTAATTGGTTCATAAATTGAATTTGATATTTTAACCTTAAATGAGAATTTAGGTTGTGTGTGTCAATTGTAATTGATGAATTAAATTTGGTTAATACTTGAGAGAGATTAATCAATAATTTAAAAAACTCAGGATATTTATAATTAAATGATCCATTGTAATTAAATTCTTGATGATTTTTAATAGGTTTAATTCCTAGCAAGTTTATTAACATTGATATTTCTATTATTTTTCAGTGACATTCTTATTTTCCTTTGATTTTTATTTAATTATTTTAATTGTCTCAAATCTATTTTCTATTGCTTTAAACAATTAGAAACAAACCAATAGACGGATAAATCATAGTCTATGTGGGATTGATATTATTACTACTGTGAAAATTACGCTTGCGAGTGAATCGCAAATAAGTTTTTAGTACCGTTGTCGGGGACTATTGTTTTAACGTTAAAATTGATATTGTTTCTTTTAGATTAAAGCACAATTTTTTTTTTAATTTTTTTAATTTCAGGGTGATTCTTCCGTATGTGCATAATACTCGAAGATCAGGAAAAGAACCACTCATATACATTCCAGAGCTCACAAGATCTGAAAATTCAAATGGGAAGCAATCTAAAAGCACATCAAGCACAATGGCCGAAGAAGCAGTTAATACGAGGAATTATACCTCAGTGCTGGATTTAGAAGGAACACAACAGAGCATAATGACGCCATCTATCAATGCCAATAATTTTGAGATAAGCCTTCACTTTTGTAGATGATTCAGTCTACCATTCAGTTTCATGGCTTGGCACATGAGGATCCGAATGACCATATTGCATCCTTTTGGGAGATCTGTGATACACTTAAGTATAATGGTATGTCAGATGATACTATTAAACTGAGGTTATTTTCATTCACCTTGAAGGACAAGGCCAAGGCATGGTTGAAGACCTAACCAGTCAGTATGTTTACATGATGGGATGATTTGGCAAAGGCATTTCTAGCCAAGTACTATCCAACTTCCAAGACTGCTAAAGTTGTCAAGGAAATCACTTCTTTTCAGCAGCAGGACTATGAGTCACTCAGTGAGGCATGGGAGAGGTTTATTAAGATGAAGAGGAGTTGTCCACACCATAGGTTGCCAAAGGACGTGCTTATCAGAACCTTTTATAATGGGCTAACACGTTCTACTAGAGACTTAGTGGATTCTAAGGCTGGCGGCTTCCTGATGAGAAAGACAATTAATGAAGCTACATCACTTTTGAAGAGGTTAGCACATGATAATTGCTTTTGGTCTTCAGAGAGAACTAACCTACCTAGATAAATGGGAAAGTTTGAAGTGGATTCGATGACAGCTTTACAAGCTCAGATTTCAGCACTTTCTAAATAACTTGGCAACCTTACGCACAAGGCTAATTGATGAGTGTGAAAAACACTTATTTTAAGCACTCTATTTTATTGCATCTTAGGCTTAGTAGTTGCATTATTAGTTAGTTTTTTGGTTAATTTAGTTAGTTTTGTTATTTTATCTTAATTAGTAGGATTTATTTGTTTTTAGATAATTTCTTTTATATTTTATTTTGTAGGATACATTGGGATGAAGATTGGATCAATCCTTGAAGTTTGGATAGGCCAAATACTCAAGATAAAGCCTTATCTACATTGGGGATGAGCATGGCCGTGCTTGTTTGTTGCATGGCTGAGCCTGAGACTCATCTATGACCATGTTACAGGTGGCACGGCCATGCCAAAATCGAGCACGGCCGTGCCACTCACAAAGATCAGCAATAAGTTGTTTCTTGTGTAGCCATGCCATTTTCTTGCGCACCCATGCCTGACTTATGTGACAGCTCACGGAATGATAATTTTCAGCTGAAGATTGGATAGATAGGGACTTATCTCTTATCTTTTGATTAGATAGAATTTGTGAGGGATTAGATTACCCTTCTCACTAGGTCTTTAGGTCTATAAATAGGACCATTTCATTTTCATTTAAGGGTTGTTCTTATTTTTGGGTTGTTCCCATTTTCTTTAAGTTGTTCCTAGTTTTAGTTCTAGTTCAGTTTTTGTTCATGTTCTTATTTTTGGATCTTGTTCTTCTTTTTAGTTCTTGTTTTTATTTTTGCTCATATTAGAATAGGATTTGGTTTTGAAGATTGAAGGACAAGCTTTCTCTACACCTTGGTGAAGGGAGTTTTCTTGTTAACTTTTCTTATTATT
>CATIWO010113395.1:0-19683 GCA_949673435.1 Macaranga tanarius | reverse complement strand
CATTTCAAATTATCAAATGAATCCTTGATTTCTTTTAAAAGTTATCCAATAAGAATCATCACAAAATTATAGTCTAAAATGCTTACTTTAAATGAACACAAAATCCATAAAATTCCATAATAGTTTGAAAATTCAAAAGCTAAGTAAGCTTTATTCCCCAAACATTACCAATAGCAATCCTCATAATATTCAGTTATCACAATGGTTTCCATCCTTTGATTTGTTAGGAGGTTTCACCTCAATCGTTATTAAGGTTGAGAGTTTAATCATTACAAATACAACATTATTATTGATTACATTATCTCAATTGATAATTCAGATCATTACCTCACAATAGGTAATTCTCAACCCTTTCTCCGAAGGAAATAATAATATACAACATCTCTCATTCTCACATATCATTTCACTTTCTTTCTATGACTTACACTAGCTAAATCACATATTCATTTCAATATCATCGTATGCATACATACAAACCACAAAGATTCACCCCAAAGGCACCTCTGAATCCCTGCGTTGTCCCAAAGACAGTTATCAATTGAGTGGCCAGCTTATCATTCCCAACTCATCCCATATACATATACATATATACACTCATATATAATTACATTTCATTATCAATTATTCACAATGATTTAGTTCCTTTGTCTGAGACTTCACAACATACAGTAATTTAGGTATCTTTTATTCGTTAATATGAGTTAATCGATAATCAACCAGAATTATCAAAACTAACAAATTAATCTCATTTCTAATGTTTCCAATGTTCTAGAACATCAATCTATGATTTGGTTCATCGGTGTGCAATAATTAAAGTGAAACGGTCATAATCGGATGCATCACGATCCACGGAGGCACGAGCACAGTGTAGGGGCGCCGACTTCCCGAGCGGAGGCACCGACTGCACGCCGCGGAGGCGCCGCCCTTTTAGGTGGAGGCACTGCCCTCTTGCCATTTCGAAGGCGTCCCAACTTCCCATCACGAAGACGTCATCATTACGGGCGGAGGCACTGCCCAACGTCATGAAGATGCCGCCCACCAGCGCGGAGGCACTGCCCACCATGCCAGAGGCACCGCCCTCTGGCCATCTGGGTCAACTTCGACAGCAGCAACAATTCTGATAAAAACTTAATTTTACATAAATTTAGGCATACCAGAAGTTTGTATATCAATCATAAACTAAACATAGGCTCATAAACAACTTAAAAACGTCTAGAACAATCCTAAATCCATAAGTTTATGCATCAAATACTCAAATTTCAGAATTGAAGCTTTAAAAAATAAAAAGCACATAAATCAAATTTAAATTTACCACTCACTAATTTCTCCAGCCGAATCGTTCTCTTCTTATGGAAATTCAAATTCTCCTTTCAATTTCAGACCACTTGCCTATCTCTTTTGCTTCTACCATCTACTCCTTCTTCCTCCTTCTTCTTCACTCCACCATCACCATACCTTCCACTATTCATCCCAACCACTCTCCGTCTTCTTCCTTTGGTCCTTCATCTTTTCTTTCTTCATTCTCAACTCCAATCACTTCCATTTATTTCACTTTAGTCCTTTTTTTTCCTTTCAATTACATCCTTAAACCTTATTCAATATAATCCATCTTTAATGTCATATATAATATTCTCATTAGTTTCTTATCTCAAAACGATAAAATCTCTTATTAACTTCAATTCAATACCACATGCTTAATCTTTATCAAATATCAACTTAATTATAAAATAATAAACTCAAAATCATCAACTTTAATTAACTGAAGTAATAACATTCTTAATTGTGATTAATAAACAGTAATCCGGTTCTGGGACACGGATGTTACACAACAACCCAGACATAGCAGTAAGCTAGTAATGAGACAATGCAGTAGATTTAGAAATGAAACAACATACGGCAGCTCAGATTTAGAAACAAACAAAATCACCTGGGATTAGAGCAGTAGTAAAACAAAGATTGATTTAGCAAGAAACTCAGCAATAAACAATTAAACAATAGCCAACAGCAACAAGAGAAATGAAACGAGCAAAAGATACTTGATAAAAAATAAGCAGCTAGCATTTATTGATAAGCAATTCTTCTAATTTTATTAATCACAATTATACAAATAAACAAAAATCCTATTAATAGAAATCATAAAGGGAATTGGCAATAATAAAAAAAAGATAAGGATAAATTTTTTTTCAAAAGTTTTTGAGGTAGGATAAGTTAAATTGATTATGGACATATAAAAATTTAAAATGATTAGGAGATTTTAAAATTTAAATTTTTCTATCTGCTAAAATTAAAAAAAAATCAAATTTTAATAAAAAAATAATATGAAATAGGATATTATCTTATATGAACACTTTTAACAACAAAAAATATCACCATAAATGTCATAATAAATAAAAATATAATAATATTTACAATAAATGTTACAAAATATTACACTATAATAATATTTCACTATACATATTTTTTAACATAATATGAATGTTAGAATAGATAATATTTTAATAATATTTATTATAAATGTCTTTTTAAGTGTTATTTTATTTGAATTAAGCAATATTTGTTAAAACTGTTATTTTGAAAATGTTGTTATAAATTGTTTTTGTTGTAGTGAACCCACTAGTTATCTAACAACTAGAATATGTAACAATCTATTGGGATCGTTGCCCAATGATCTATTTAGTATAAACTAAGGGAATTAACAACACTAGTTATCTAACAACTAGCACCTCTAATTATCAAGGTTTAATTTGCAACACGCTCAAAGCAAATTAGAAAATAGCTCTCGCAAGAACTCAAGAAAATTCAATTAAGAATTTGAATAATATCAATCAACTTATGTAAAATAACAATGTTTGATACAAGTATTTATAGACTTGTAATTCCAAACCTAAACTAATTCTAAAAGAAACAACTCTTTAGGAATAAATAATGACATTGCTAATTAAACACAAATTCTAATTAATAAAGAAAATATAAAGAAAATCCTAATTGGACAAAAACTGATCATCAATACACGGGCGTGTACAAGCTCCGAGAACAAAAAGTAAAATCGACAGACTCCAACACGGCTTGGCACACGGTCTGGACTTGATCATACACGGGCGTGTTTCGATGTCTCTTCAAAAACCTGACAGCTACACAGCTTTCTACACGGGCGTGTCGCTTGACCGTGTATCATACAGATGACGCTTCAGAAATAAGCACGGGCGTGTCTTGGAACACGACTTTGGACACGGATATGTAAGGACCTGTGTCTGGCTCGGGACAATTTATAAACATTCAATACGGCCGTGCAAAAATATACACGGGCATGTCTCGGCCTAATCACAATTAAGTAAATTGACCAACTTAGTTTCCTCCAAATCATCTTCTTTTTTCTCCAAAGGCTCGAGACTCCTTTGCACAAGTTCCTTGGTATCATCTTTTATCCTTTTAGCTCGAAATCTCGTGATTGGTCCTCCATCATAATTCAAAGGATTTGAATTGGATCTCATGTCTGTTTATCCATATGCATCATTAGCATGCTTGTATTTCTCTAAATCTGAATTAGTATTTTCATACTTTATAAATTATAACTTCTTGGTCATATTACTTGCTTATTCATATTACAAGAGGTTATGTAAGAGCTACAATCTCTTTGAATTTATTATGGAAATTTCAAATTCTTTGAAGTCGTTGGTTGCAGCTTTCGATCAAGTCTATGAGATGATGGCTAAATAAATCACTTCCTTTTCAAATATTTTCAATATTATTTGTGAAATAAAAGGAGGAATTCATTGGTAAAAAAAAATCCTACTTGGAATGTTCAGTTTCTTCATAGAGTTAGTATCTAATATATATTATTATTATTTATATATCAAATTTATTTAAAATATTTAAAATAATAAAAAATTATTATATTACAAAAACATACATCTTTTAATTTATATTATACTTATTTTATCTATTTAATTTAAAATTCTGCATTATATTTTTTTAACATATATAAATTCTATATATTATTTCTTCTGTTTACTTAGACAAAATTTTATATTTCTACTAATAAAAATATGTTAAACAATAAATAAAAATAAACTAATAAATAAAATAAGTATAAACACTTCGCACAATGCACGGGTACGCAACTAGTTTATTAGAATTAATAAATCAAACTCAAATTTATTTCTCAAAATCATCTAATAAAAGAACTAATATAAATTTAATAAAATTTATCGTATTTAGATTTGTGAATCGCCTTATCTACCAAAGTAAGCTTGTAAGTCAATTTATTATAACATTGTTGTTGAAATATGGATATAGGTTGCTATGATGGGTTGACCCGACTCAATTCACTAAATTAAAAAAAAAAAGTAGACAACTGCCAAGAGGCAGTTGCCTCCAATATTACAGGAGACGTTACTCATGTATAAACGATTGAAAAACAACGTAAAATAAAGATAGACATACGTACAGAAAACAGAGAAGGAGACTCTCTATAAAATTTCCTTATATCAATATATTACACTAAAATAAATTGGACTGTGAAATTAAAGTATTTTTCCATTGTGATTAACACTTGATCTAGTCTTAATAATTCAATCTACTTGTGGAATCATCAAGAAGTAAGTGATCCGAACTTGATTTTATTTTTGATTCTGCACTTTAACATTGGTATCAGAGCCTAGTTGATGATTCCCATGAAAATTTATTGATTAAATTCGTTTTTAAGTGTTTAATTACTTGTTTTTATGTTTCTGAAATATGGTAGGGGCAATAACTTTGTACCCATTTTTGGACTAGTATACTATGTTTTATGCCATGAATTTTTACATGTATTTAAAGTACGTAATGCATGTTTAAAATGATATATAGAATATCAAATTTGGTTAAGTGTAGAGAAAGATATGGTTGATCAAAGTTGTCTAGTTGAAAACTCGAATTCTGGAATTTTTCAGACTTAAAAAAAAAATTCTAAGGTTGAAGATGACTTTTGTGTCACTTCCCAGAATAAGAGCGTGAAGTCAAACACATACTTGTAGGTCTCAAAATCAAAATTTAATTGCACCACTGAACTCAGAACAGTCAAAATTAGACAGGTAGAAAAAATTTTATAGACGGAATCACTCTCCACAGTGGTGCGTGGCATGCACGCACCGACACCCGAGAGTGGGCAACGATTGGCTGCTGTTTTCAGCCAGCCAAAACAGCCCCATGCGCCTGGGCGGCGTGTGGGGATGCGTGAGAGAGTTTCAGGCAGCGTATTTCGACGCCGCCACCACCACTGGAGTCCATATTTTTTGTAGAAATTTTCTATATATTAAAATAATTTTTTTGATAACAAAATTATTTATTTTCTAATTTTATTTATGAGTAAAAGAAAATTTAAAGTAAAATTATTTTGATTAAGAAAAATTCTGAAAAAATAGTAGTAATTTTCTACAAATTATTATTGATGAATTTGAGGTCCAGTGGGAGAAACTTAATTTTTGGAAATATGAAAATTAATTTTTAAGTCATTTTAGTAATTAAAATATAATTTTAATTTAATTTTTATTGAAAAATTCATAGTAAATTGTATATTTATCCAAAAATTTTGATTCCCGTCTTGAAAATTTTCTAAAATTAAGGAGAATCCCTATATATATTATTTGATATATGATTGTGTCTTGAGTTTATATTTTGGACCTATATGTATTTATTTTATAAATGTTAGCTTGAGATTTATTAATTATCTAATATTTCTTTTTGTTCTTTCCTTAATGTATTTGAGGAACATGTTGCGCGTGAAGAGAATGAAGTGACTTGATAACTATAGAAAGTTTAGAAGAAATAGACATGATCCTAATCGGACTCGGACTATTAGTACTCCTATAGTCTGTAGAATTGTAGAACAAAAAGAAAGACTTAGACGATTGATAGTGAATATTGCTGGTTATAAAATGAACCTTACCATACTTTGATTAAACATGTCAAAATTGTCAACCACAAGCTTCAAGAAATAATTCATAAGGGAAAAGTATTAAGTGATAATTATAAGTATCATTCCTTATTGTCCACTTTGCCTTTGGATTTTCAACAAAGTCTAATAAATTGTAGATTGAAAGGATATGATAAGAATTATGGAGATCCAAATAATAATCATTGTCAAATGTTAAGTGTAAAAACTATGTCTTATGAGAAATTAGTTTACTTATATTTGGAGGAAAATATTTGGAAGAATTTAAATAAGACTTCCAAACTTGACATTATATCCAATGGTTACAAAGGATTCTTGAATTTAACATGTATCAGCTTATGAATGAAATCAACTAGATTTTTCGCCTAAGGAGGAAATGGGAGAATCTGAAGTTTTATTGTTTGGAGTTCGCCGGAGCTGTGAGTTTCTTGTGTTGATCTTGCAATTTCAGATTTCATTTTCGTTGCAATTTCAGTTTAATGAATGAAACCATTAGGCTGAAATTGTTGCACAATTGGATAGCTCCGGACTCAAGCTTCATGTGGTTGTTTTCAGATTTCATTTTCGTTGCTATTAGGATTTTTTGTTGTCGTGAATTTGAAGTTTTTTGGCTTTTTTTTTTTTTTTACGGTGGATGGAGATTGAAGACGATGCAAAGTTTCCTTTTGGTCCTTACTTTTATCTTTATTTCTCTAAAGTACATCTTAATTGTTGTAGTGATAGAAATAGTGATTATTAGTTAGTTGGCTTGTGTTAATTAATTGGTTCATGTTGGTATCTGTCAGCAAATATCAGGGAGAGTATTATGAACACGCTGATATTATGGGTTATAAGGGTTAGATAGGTGCAAAATAAAAATTGTAAGGTGTTACAGAAAATAATAAAAGGTGAGGGGTGACATAGGTTAAAGTGGTAAAGTTCAGGGGTGAAAGTGTATATTCGGCTATATTTTTTTTTACCACCAGACAGTTAATGTGCTAATGAATCTCTCATTAATAGAGCTACTTCATATATCAAGTCAGCATAATTACAGTCAATTTTACCTAAAACAAATAATAAATTATATTTGTTAAAAATTAATAAATCAAAATATTTATGTTAAAATTAAAAATACAAAAGAAAATTTATAATAAATTATAAAATATTTAAGCTTTTTAGACGATTGTATGATTTATCTATCAGCATGGAGAATATCAAATTCTTTAACACTATGCATGGATTAAGTAGAATAGAAGGGGAAGTGAAGGGAATATAAAGGGAATCAAGTACATATGTTATTTGGATAGTAGAGGGGAATTGAAGGGGAAGAGAATTGAAGGGGAATTATTCCCCTTATAGGAGGGGAAATTGATTACACCCCAATTTGGGGTATAATCAATTTCAACTCCAAAACACATTATAATTTTAAATTATATTTTCTTTTTAAATAATTCTCCTTATTTCCCCTTATTAAGTTACCAAACACAAAAACACTTATAATTTTTATTCACTTTCCTTCCCTTCCCTTTCATTCTCTTTAAAAAACCTTCCATTCTCTTCCCCCTAGTTGCCATGCATAGTGTAAGACAAGTTGACGGTTGTTTCTATGAATGTATGGGCATGCATGAATGTCAAAAGTGGCCAGGTAGAACATTGTGTGGCTTGTCACTCATCCACTTAGCCTCTAATTGACAAGCAATTTTTAAGATCAGGTAGAATTACTGATCTTAGTGTGTGGATAATATATATATTATGTGAACAATTTTAAATAAAAGATGACAATGCTCTGATTTATATAATTCACAGATTTCAACTTATTAAATTTAATATGAAACAGTGTTCAGCTTTGAAAATTCATGTAACAATTTGCAATCTTACTATTCGAGGTGGTAACACGCCGTATCTAAATTGAACAACTGAAATTTCTCGTCAAAAAGAATCCTTACCTAATCAGATTGTATTTTATTTTTTTTCCAAATTTGAAAAGGATTGTAGTGAAGACGAAAAGTTCAAAAGCTAATCATAATTGTTTGTGACATTTTAGTCCACAAAATGACACATAATTCTTCAAGACGTAATTGAACTGCAAAATATAATGATAAGTAGGCACTTATATATATATATATATATACACATACACATTTTAATGAGTTTTCAGTTTTTTAAAAGCGTCCTTTCCTTACAAAAATAAAAAAAAATTTATGCTCTCTTTATATTTATCAGATGTAAAGTAAAGAGAATAACAAACTGTAATTTCACATGTCTTATGTCAAATAAAAATTAATTTAATGATATTCAATTCTATTTGTATAAATGTACATATATTTTAGTAAGTATATATAACTGCAAGTAAAATTAGGTAATGGACAAATTAAAGGGATAAGCTGCGGTGGCTAATATTTGTTACTTAATTAGTGACAATAGGTTAAGAAAACTATAAAAATGGGTAATGTGTAAATTGATTAAAATATGACTATTGAAGTATACAACCCACAAGTCAATTAATTGGTAGAGAAGTGACAAAAATTCCACACTTTTATCCTAATTTTTAATACTAATCCTAATCTCCACCACCCACTAGAAGAATGTCACGTGTATGAATTGTGTTGTTGAAGGCTATAGATTGAAACTTGATATATTTTATTTTATTTTAGAAATTGAATGTTCATGAGCCTTTCGATTTTATGCGGTTAATCTAAGCAAGTCAAATATATAGCATATAATTTTGCTATAGAAAAGTATATACAAAAAGGTTTATATATAGCTGAATTTTCAAAATATAAATAGTGCAACCGATTTCCAGAAAAAAAAAATATAACAAGAAGATATACATTTCTTTTAATTAATTAATTCAACACTATAATTAAATGTGTAGCCCTCCTACTTTCTCCCCTTATGGGGAAAAATTAACTTGTTTCAACCAGCTCGAAAGGCATTATATTTATGAATTTTAAATTTTATATTTTAAAAGTATGATGCTGTATTGAAATATTATTTAATCTAAAAATTTAAATGTTCAAATAAATCTAAAAATAATTTTGATCTATCACTAATAAAATAATATTTTCATAAATATTTGCAAATATCATTTTTTTCATAAATGTTATGCTTATTTTTTTTAAGTCGATATTATATTAAATTATGTAAAATTTTGCACTTGTTAACAATGTATTTAGATCTTTAGATTATTTTTTATTATTTTATTTTATCAATAATATATAAACTATTATAAGAATGAGCAATCAGAATTGAAATCCTAGATACTAATATTAAAATTCATCCTCAAAAAAAAAAAATTGTTAATCTTTTCTTGTGAAAGATACATGCACTTCACCATACAATTAGATGTTGACCCTCTAACAGATTTAGCTTTATTAAAATGGTCCCATGCCGTAGGGAGGATGGTTACATGTTAGCTGCACCAAAACACAACATTTATTTTTTGGAAATTTTGGCATGTCTTCATGTGTTCACTTTTTTAAAAGAATAAAAGTTTCAAATAAGATAAAAAAAAAAATACTATACATGCTTATAATTATTTATATTATCAAATTTACTGTTAAAAATTTTCCAAGTGAATCCTACCTAAATAGAGATGGTTCTTTTATTTTCTTTCAATGCGTTCCAATTTATAAGCAATTTCTCAAATTCATGTATAGGTTAATTAAAATTAAAATTTTTCATTGGATACTTTTAAGAGTCTTTTTTATATAAATGTAATACATTTAGAATTAAAATTTTAAACTATTATCTATGCAGTTTTAACTTTAATTATAAAAAAAAAGTAGAGTATTTTCTTTATCAATAGAACTAATTAAAAAACATCAATGTATGTTATACAAGTGAGAATAACTTTAAATTCCTTTAACTAAAATTTCAACTTTCGAAGATTATATCGAAGAAATATAAGTTAAGAAAATTTTATTTCCTAACAAAATTAATACAGATACAGTTTGATGAAAATTAATCAGAATCTTTATAATTATTGGATACTAAAATTATTTATATAAATAATAAAAAAAAAATATTTTATTTATAATAAAACATAATTAATGCTTCATACTTGAAATTAACATCATTTTCATTTGCAAGAAATAAGGGTGGAACCTTGTGTGAGATACACCTGTTGTATCTAGTACTCGTTATTCACCAGATACATTTTCTGTAATCTCCATTTGTGCTCATATAATTGTTAATACAAAGTTGACTTAGATAATTTAAAAGGAGAAATCAGATAGTACATGCCAAGATTTGGACTGTAAATCTGAATTTATAACAGATATGTATTCAACAACCATATAAACTTCAATTTTTGTAATAAATTTTAAAATTAATAAATAATAATTTAAAATAATTATATATTATGTAAATTTTTTGTTTAATGTCGAATGTTTTAAATTTAAATATTGAACTTTTTCAAAAAAAAAAATAAATCTTGAACTTATGATTTTTAATGACTTAAAAGAAAATTTTCCACTTAATTATTCAATTTTCGAACATAATTAATTCATGCTAAACTAGCTCAAATGATTCATATGAAGCTAACTCTCCTGACATTTTCTTTCAATCATCTCACTAAATCATCACTTATGCCTCTTGGGAGGTACCTAATTATTTTTATCCTTCTCCATTGGAGCCCCTTCCCTATTTCAGAGTTCTAGTAGGCATTCAACGCAAATTGTGAAATGTATAAGGATATGGAAAGAACAAATTTAGGGTTAAAAACAAAAATGATAGGATGAGAAGGAATCAATAGGTACAAATAAAAGGACTGAATTGCATAATTTGGCAACTGAAATTTTTAATAAATAAAAATGCAAATGTAAAATATATTAAAATAAACATATAAAAATGTAATATAAAAAATAAAATTCAGAAAATCTAAAATTCTGTTTTTTTATTAAAAAAAATATTATCTAGGGCAAGTAATTTTTTGTTACTTGTTTTTTTTTTCGTGCTTATAAAATCAACAAATCAATTCAATTTTTTCTTTATAGTCGTTGGGGAAAAATATTATATAATTAAAAATGAACCGTTAAAAATTGAGTCTTTTAGGTAATAGGACGAACATTGAATAGTTGAGCTAGTGGCCATGCATGCTAAGCAAAGGGATTTTTATAATTTATGTGGAAATGTCCTTTAAAATAGGATTCTTATTGTAATGATATTGATTATTGATTTGGTCATTTTGTAGTATACACCTTTAAAAAAATAATAAGAGGTTAAGCCATGGTTAAGTGCGAGTATATCACTACAAAAAAACTGTCGATTTAGCGACGGATTTTTCCGTCGCTAACACTTAAAAATCCGTCGCTAAGAGATTTAGCGACGGATTTTTTTGAGTCGTTAAAACGCTCGTCGCTAAACTTTAGCGACGGATTCTGTATTTCCGTCACTAACCTTAGCGACGGATTCTGCATTTTCGTCGCTAAACTTAATGACGGATTCTGCTTTTCCGTCGCTAATATAGTGACGGATTCTGCTTTTCCGTCTCTAAAGTTGAATAATGAGCATATGCAAATACCTATTTTGTGACGGATATGTTCCGTCGCTAATTCAGCAGATTCTGGTAGTGTATATATAAGCAGTACGTCCTAAAGAGAAAAAGAACAGAAGGGTGAATAATGAACATAGGACAAGGAGGTGGCTTGTAAAGGCGGCTAAGCTTCTATTGTCGCAGCCCTTGGCGGACCCAATAATTTGGTCAGTCAATAGAAAGATACCTACATATTGGTCCAACAATGACACGTGCTTTGTCCTTTTGATCCCTTTTCTATTTAATTTATGAAATACCAATTTATACACTCACTTTATAATTTATTTAAATATTAAAATAGCAAAAATTAAAATATTTAAAGGAAAGACGATCATATCCAATCAAAAGTCCCCAATCATGGGCTCCATCACGTTAGCCAATATATATATATCTCTTTTTTCAGCTAACTAAAGCTTAATTTTTAGTTAAATTTAAAAATTTATTTTTCACTAGTTATTAATTTGTGTGATGCATGAACAGTAATTTAATATATATTTTTTATTTAATTATGTTAAAGCATAAATAAAATAAAATAAAATAATTTAAATATATTAAGTAAATAATTAAATAAAATAAAAATTATAAATTAAATTTTTAAAAAATTGAAAAAATCATTTTTTAATTTTAATTCTATATGTTTATAAAAGAATAAATAATATAAATTTAATTTTTTATTTTTAACATTCAACATTTATATATGTATATAAATATAGACACATCAAAACAATATTAAAAATATATATTTTCTTGCACTATTAAAATATATATTAGTAATTTTGTTTAAGGCTAGACAAAATATCGTTACAACTTAGGGTCCTTTGAATTGTTCAAAAAAAAAAGCTTAAGGTCCTTTGACTTTGTAATATATTGTTTTATTTAGGATAGAGGAGCACATGGTTTTGGAAGAATGGAGTGTTTGATTGTATCTTTAAATATTTTAATAATGGCTTCCGGGGTAGATGACTGCACATGTCCAACTCTTTTTTCTTTTCTTTTCTTTTTTTTCAACTTTGAATACAAGACCCTTTCAAGAGAGATTAAAGGAAGCTGAGAATTTAACTTTTAACCCCAATTTCAGACATTTTGCCCCACTCTTTAATCAAATTGATGGGAATATTGATTAAGATACATATGAAGAAATTTCGCAAAGAGAGGACAACAATAATTAAGAAAAAGACGTTGGAAATGCATGTGAAAAATCGTGGTGGCAATTAGCAAGCAATAATTGAACTTGAACAGAAGATTTAAGATACATATTATAATCATTGAGTTAATATTCATTTTGGCATTTTTCACACCTTTTTTTTTTCTTTGAAATACTGCCCACCGACAAGGTATATTATAGTCGCAAATTTTACATCAACATTTGTCTATGCATACACGGCAACCTTTATTATTGATCCTATGTTTTTAGCTAAATGTATCTTCGGAGCTTCAATTTCATATAGTAATCATTGAGTTATTTTTTAATTTTGGGTTTTTCAATATGCACAATACTTTGTTTTTAAATTTCTTAGTTCCGATAATATTGTATATTAAATTAAAATTTTAAATAACAACAACTATCAATTACGAATTTTTAAATTTTAGCAACCATTTATAGTTAAAATAATTTAAGAAAAACAACCATTAGCTTCCTCCATCTGCTAAATTAAATATTCTTTAAACAATTAAAAATTCACAGAAATAATAGACTATAAAATTTCAATCAAAATAAATTCAATGCCACTTATTAACTATAAGCCTCTATCTCTCAAAAAAAAAAAAAACTATAAGCCTGTAAAAATAAATATAAATATTAAAGAAATTTCGAAATTTTGATAAGTCACAAGAAATGAAAGAGATAAATAATTCACATAGTATTATAAATATAAAGAAAAGAAAAAAAAATATAAAAAAGTATCTTGTACTTGATTTAACCATTTATTAATTTTTGACATATGTAATTTGTTTTATTATAAGTTAGTACTTTATATTTTATATGGTTAGCAATAATTAACAAATTGACTCACTCCATTATAAATACTAACGTGGTAAAAAGTATTTTAATCATACTATTTTTTTTTTAAATACGACAAAATACTTCATTTTCTTTTATTTATAATTTGTGATTTATGTTACAATAAGTCAATGATCTGCATTTCACAACTTCAAAAGAAAATATTTTACAAATTTATCATAAATGATGGCATGTAAAAATGTATTTTATTAACGTGATCTTGGTGGTTTAACAAATTTTTATAATTTTTCACATTAAGCAATAAAAAGTATATATATATATATATATATATATATATATATATATAGTACTATGTGTTTATAATATAACTAAAAAGTATCGATAATTCCCGAATTGGCTCAAGTTTATAAAAAGTCCTAATTAGGAGTCTTGCCCCTAAAGGCAATAATCTGAATCAGAAAGATTATACAATAAGAAGTATCTGTTTAGTTCTAATCCAAATAGAACAAGGTATGCCTCTCCCTTATGCCTATAAATAGTTCATAATTCTCTCATATTGATTATCTTGAATAACTCTTCTAACTTAAGCATTGAAGGCCCTATGGATCGAAGATCCCAGGCTTTACCATAGGATTTCTATTGTACTTGCAGGTCTCGAAGGGTTGATCATCATCAATTGGCGCCGTCTGTGGAAATTCTTTTTCCCAGCTTCTTTTTCTTTTTGGTGGAAACAACTCAAAGATGGTAAGCAACTCGGATCCAACAACAACAGTCGACCCAACAACAACGACTACTCAAGGAACGGTACAAGGAGATAGTCTGATTAATGAAACTTCAGCTTCGCTTACTATGCCACTCAGTGGGGGGATTTCCTTACCATTCCCCCTAGGATTGTCTCCTCAGTATAATGCCCCTCTCCAGCACTTTACAAGACCAACTCCAACAGTACTATTCCAGAATCCTCAGAATTTCTCAACACCTTCAACTTTGATTAATGATCATCCATCATCTAGCACCCCCAATCTGCCTCCCCTGTATAGAGATACAGTAATAGACAGCCTCAAAACTCAGCTCTTTATCTTGTAACAATAATTAGCATATATAGCCCAGGACATGTAAAATGGAGTTCAAATCGAAGGAGCCTCTTGCCCCGTAGAAGCTTTACCAATAACAGTCCCAGTCATTAGTCAGCAGGGCGGTTGAACACTCCCCCATAATGAACATAGTACATCCAGAACCCATCAGCATAAGAGATCTGAAGGCAACATTGATGACGAAGCTGAATCCGAAGGCACCAGGAGGGGGAGGATAGAGTTCCATAAACAACAGCGAGAAGTAATGCATAAGGTTCGAACGGGGCTTGACGAGATCGAAGAATGCATCTTGGATGGAATCACTCCCTTCGTGCACAGTATTATAGCTACCCATATACCCTCAAAGTTCAAAGTTCCTACTCTAGATTCATATGATGGAACCGGAGATCCAATCGCACATGTCTCCATGTTTAGAATAAAGATGATGTTGCAAAACATCAACGATGCCATCCTATGCAGAGTATTTCCAACGACCTTAACAAATACAGCTCAAAGATGGTTTCATAGGCTCCTGGTGAACTCAGTAGCTACCTTCGATGATTTAATTGAAAAGTTCATAATCCAATTCATCACTAATATTCCGCCAAAAAGGAGCATAAATGACCTTCAATTCTGTAGACAGCATGACACTGAAACACTATGAAGTTACCTTGATAGATTCAACAAGGTGGCTATGCAAATCGAGCACCTGAGCAATAAAGTAGCCATAGACGCATTAAAATATGGAACTAAAATGGAGAAACTACGAGAGAAGATAATGACAAAAAAGCCTCAAACCTTCCCCGAAGCCATGGCAATCGCCACCAAACTAATTGACCTCGATGAAGATCGAAAGGATATGCGTAGGAAAAACTTTGATGAGCACACGGTACAGAAGGATGAAAAAAAGGATGCCAGGAGGAAGCACAGCTTAACATCCGGATCTAAAACGATCAAAAAAATATATACTTCGTTGAATGCAACCAGGTCAGAAATCTTGATGTGGATCAAAAAAAATGGTATAGATTTACTAATCCCCAGAAAGATAAATCTGAGTTCGATGAAAAGAAGGGATAAAAATAGGTGGTGTAGATATTACAGAGACCACGGTCATGATACAGACGATTGTCGTGATTTAAAGATGGAGATCGACCGATTGGTGAAAGTTGGATCCCTAAAAAAGTTCATCGAAGACGTTCCTAGACGACAGCAAACTTCAGATATTCGGTGTGATGAACAGGACGCTGCAAAGAGGACTCGAAGGGAAGTGTCAAGAATCATTAATATGATTTCAGGAGGGGAATCATCATCCAGAGACGTTAGAAAAAGAATAAGGAGGGAAGTATTCATAGCAGCTAAAGACTCAACAGTTCCCAACATCATTATTAACCAAGATGATAGCTCTCATGTGAGACAACCTCATAACAATGCCTTAGTAATAATCGCATATATAAAAAACTACTTGGTCAAGAGAATGCTCGTCGATGATGGTAGTGCGGTAAACATTCTAACATGGGAAGCTTTCCAAAAAATGGGAGGTTCACCTGTAGATCTAAAAGCTACATCAAATCCCATTACCAGTTTCTGCGGAGTAACTGTTCAACCTATAGGCAGTATAGAAATGGAAGTGGAATTTAGGAATCATAACATAAAGGAGAACGTCATACTCAGGTCCCTATTCAATATCATAGATACTCGTTTGGCTTATAATGGAGTAATTGGCAGACCCATCCTTTGGAACTTGGGAGCAGTAATAAGTATCTATTACTTGGTGATGAAAATCCCAACTCTGAGAAAGGTAATCACTATAAAAGAAGATCAGGAAGTGGCTAAATAGTGTTATAGTCTTGCCATGAAGGATGAGTTAGAAGCTTTCCCCATCGAGCACTTCGTAGAAATGAAAAAATATAGAGTAAATCCAGAGCCGATAGACGAGGTATAGAAGCTGAAGTTAGCTAATGGCAAAACAATCAAAATCAGCAGAGAGGTCTTAAGCCAAATTAAGAAGGAAATAATCTAGGTATTACAAAGTCATGCAGATACCTTTACTACTCAAGCATCAGAGATTGTAGGAATTGATCCTAGTATCGTCGCCCATGGTCTAAATGTTAACCCTACAGCGAAGCCGGTAATGCAAAAAAAGTGGAACTTCACCTTTGAATGGCAGGTAATTATAGCCTCTGAGACCGAAAAGCTTCTGCAAGCGGGTTTCATAAGAGAAGTTTTCCACCCCGAATGGTTGGCCAATGTAGTGCTAGTAAAGAAGTCGAATGGAAAAATCTGTATATGTGTAGATTATACGGACCTTAACAAGGTATGTCCAAAGGATAGCCATCCCTTACCAACCATTGATCAGCTAGTAGACTCAACGGTGTGCTACGGAATGTATAGCTTCGTGGATGTAGCCCAAGGTTACCATCAGATCCCTATAAAGAAGGAAGATCAGGAGAAAACATCTTTCGTTACCCATCAAGGGTTATACTATTACAATGTCATGCCCTTCGGTTTAAAGAATGCAGGGGCCACATATCAAAGGTTCATGAATTTCATTTTTAAAAATGACATAGGGCGAACAATTAAAGTATATATAGATGACCTTATCGTAAAGAGCAAGAATATAGAAAGTCATGCCCATGACCTGGAGCGAGTATTCCAGACTTTCAATTACTATAAGGTAAAATTGAATCCTGACAAGTGTGTTTTTAATGTCAAGGTAGGGAAATTCCTAGGTTTATGATATCGCAAAGAGAAATAGAGGCGAACCCAAAAAAAAATAGAGGCAATCTTTAATATAAAGGCACCTACAAACCTGAACGAGCTACAAAAACTAAATGGTACAATAACGACATTAGGGAGATTCATGTCCTGTTCAGCAAAAAATTGCCTTCCTCTCTTTAAGGCGTTAAAAAACTACAAAAAATTTAAGTGGACTACTGATTGCCAATCTGCGTTCGAAGACATCAAAAGATTTTTAACCTCACCTCCGTTACTAAGCAGACCAGTATCTGGAGAACATTTGTATCTATACCTATCCATTAGCAACGAATCCCTAGCATCCATCTTGGGTCGAGAAGATCAAGGCGAGCATAATCCTATCTACTACGTGAGTAAGGTTCTTAGAGGATCAGAGGTTTGGTACCCAAGAATGGATAAGTTAGCCTTAGCACTTGTTCATACATCCAAAAAACTCTGGCATTACTTTCAAGCACACAGGATAGTAGTACGGACTAATCAACCACTTAGAAAGATCCTGCAGAGGCCAGAGACGTCAGGAAGACTCGTGCAATGGTCAGTTATGCTAGGGGAGCACGACATTGCATATGAACCACAGAAGGCAGTCAAAGCTCAGGTACTGGCTAACTTCGTACAGGAGATGACCATCTGAGATACGGATAATGAAGAAAAAAGTGAATGGTAAATGTTTGTAAACGGTGTTGCACGTAAACACGGATCTGGAGCCGGAATCATCTTAATAGGGCTTGGAAGGGTTAGAATCGAATATGCTATGCGGATGGGATACAATACCACTAATAACACAGTAGAATATGAACCTTTGGTCATGGGATTGAGATTGGCTGATGAAGTCAAAGCAGAAAATCTTAGAATACTCTGTGATTCTCAGCTTGTAGTAAATCAATTGAAGGGGAACTTCATGACAAAGGACTTGAATATGGGCAGGTACTCAGAAAAGGCTCATGAGTTGCTACGACAACTCAAAGTATATGGAGGACAATGGAGCATCGTTCAAATTCCTAGAGAGGAAAACAAAGCAGATTTATTAGCAAAATCTGCAGTAGAAAATGGAGCCACATTCCAAAATATGAAGCTAAAGGAGGTACTTACCACTCCAACTATAGAGAAGAATGAGGTATTATCTACTTGCGAAATAGGTGAATGGATGAAGCCCATTGTAGAGTACTTGAAATTCGGGATTTTACCTGAAGATAAGAAGGAAGCCCAAAAAATCTGAATAAAAGCCGCTCAGTATTCTCTACAGGAGGGAAACCTCTACCGAAGATCATTCAGCCATCCATGGAGTAAATGCATATCTTTTAATGAGGGAAATTATGTCCTTAGGAAAATCCATAAAGGAATATGTGGAGCCCAATAAGCCCAAGCAATCTTGGTTAAAAAGGCTCTCTTGCAAAGTTATTATTGGCCCACCATATCACAAGATGCATAAAAACTTACACAGCATTGCGACAAATGTCAGAGGCATTCTCAACTATTGCACCTGCCAGCTCACATTCAAATCCCTATAGGAAGTCCCTGGCCTTTCGCTCTATGGGGAATGGACATCATTGGACCTTTCCCATTAGCATTAAGATAAAGGAAATTTCTCATCGTTGCCATAGATCATTTTATGAAGTGCATTGAGGTCGAAGCAGTTCGATAATAACAAAAGCCAGAATTCGTAACTTCTTCTGGAAAGAGATCGTATGCAGATTTGGTATTCCTCATACTCTCATCACAGATAACAGAAAGCAATTCGACAATGTGAAGTTTAGATAGTTTTGTTCAGACCTCCATATAAAACTGTGCTTCACTTCAGTAGCTCATCCACAAACCAATGGCCAAACGGAGGTAACCAATCGGATTATCTTGCAGGGCCTTAAGAAGCGTCTGGGAGACAAGAAAGGAGATTAGGCTGATGAATTGTATAATGTCATCTGGGCTTACCGAACAACTTTAAGAGGCTCAACCGGAGAATCGCCTTTTCGATTAGCATACGGAATGGATGTTGTCATTCCCGTGGAAATTAGATTCCCATCATTAAGGGTCCCCAGGAACTTTGAAGAAATGGATAATGAAAGCGATTCCTGCCTCTCCCTAGACCTTTTGGAGGAGCGAAGAGACCAAGCATCACTGGTAGCGGAAGCAAGACGCCAGCAAATAGCTCGGTATTATAACAATCGAGTAAGGGTGAGCATCGGTCGATTCGGTCAAATAACCACCAAAACCAACCAAAACCGATCAAGGAAGAATTCTGACCGAAACCAAACCGAACCAGAGGCAAACCGAACTTAACTGAATCTACTCGATTCGGTTCAGTTGGTTAACCGATTTTATTTTTTAAATAAAATTTTTATTTTTTATTTAATATTTTATAATTTTTAAGCTTATTCTTTAATTATATAACTAAAAAAATATTTTTATTTATAATTTTAATATTTATATATAATTTTTTCTAATTAATATATTT
>CATIWO010113376.1:0-31760 GCA_949673435.1 Macaranga tanarius | reverse complement strand
AATGATGCAAAATTTCTTTTTGGTCCTCACTTTTTATCTTTATTTCTTTTTGGTCATTACTTAATTGGCTTGTGTTAATTGGTCCACATCATCAGCTAATGTCCACGTCTTAGCGCGTGTGACACACTTGCTGAACGAGGGGTGAAATAGGCGCAAAATTAAAGTTCAGATGTCCTATTGCAACTTTTTGAAGTTCATACATGCCATGGGCGAAAACGATAAAGTTCAAGGGTGAAACAAGGTATTTGGCCAAATATAATATTTGTAAAAGATACTTGTCCTTCAAGAATTAGGGTTAGGATTAATTCTGCCCTTGAAGAATTTACCTGTCCTTGAATAATTAGGATTAGGATTAGTAAATTAACTGACGCAAAACCCATTATGTGTACCTAAACTATTCAATTTTTTCATTGCTTTAATTTTGATTGGTAGATTTTGTAAAATAAAATAGACTAACCAATTCTAAAAGAAAAAATATTTTTAAAAAAAACAATTTAACATTATTATAATTGAAATATAAATTTAAAAAAAAAAAAATAATAATAATAATGTAAAAAAAAAACAGATAAAATATGAAAATAAAAACTAATTGTATAACTTTTTTTGAAGCAAACTAATTGTATAAATTAATATAAAAATAATTAATAAAATTACATGATCAAAATTTCTAATTTGTAATTGAAATCACCACCACTAAAACTTGGAAAACATAGCATTCAATTGACTGATTCCACTATCTTGACTTATGGAAGTGTCCTGACACATAAAACTTGTAGTATACTTGTAATTAAGCGAAACAAAATAGACAACATGAAATTTATAAGAATTCACTTAAACATTCTAACATGAGATGAAAGTTTCCACCATTATCAAATAAAATCCATTGAAGAAACATACAAAAATGAAATCTTACATATGGAACAATTCCTTAATGAAATATGAGATATTGAAATATTCTGTAACAAACAGCTCCTGCAACTGAAATTCAGAATAGTAACTTTAAGCATATCCTATCAACATTTCCAACGGTGTTCACATTTCAGGCAAGTCACATAACTTGTCATAGGTTCATCAGCGCTTCTTGTCTGCATTTGGTAGTATGTAGTTTTGCGCTCACCACACTTACCGCACTTGAACAGACCAGTTGGGGTGATATCAGATTCTTTGTTTCTGACATAGCACTTCCAGAGAGCTCTTGCATTTATCGCCTCATTCTCACGCTGCCTCTCTTTGCTTGCCATGTCTGTTGCATTCAGTTCTGAAACTTGCTCTACCTTGATTTCTCCCAAAAGAATTTCCCTCCGAAAATCTGGGTTTTTTTTATCTTTAAGGTTAAACAACAATGATCGGTACTTGTTTCGACACCTGTTGTTAGAAACCCCCCATTTAGTAAACAATGTGGACTCTAGAGAAACAGCAACTCCCATTGGATCATATGAATCAAGTTCGTGGATTGTATCTTCCCGTGCGTCAGAAAAGACCATGCATAAAGCCTCATAAATCTGCTCCCTTATCTTGTTCCTCATGAGATTCTGGCACTTCCGTATAGAATCCTCTTTAGGCAATGGCTTCCGACTATGCGATTTTACCTCATTACCAGCCTTTGAAGGATCAGCAGAAGATTTCTTGGAGCTAGCAGGTTGCTTCAAGTTCAAGACTCTCTTTTTCCAGGTTGCAATAACATCAGAAGCAAGATCCTGAATTTTCTTACTAGAATGTTTAGTAAGAGAACGAATGCTCCTGCCGACATTGGTAGAGGCAAGAGCTTCGAAGGTAACTGGAAAAGCCTTGAGACGAGAGAGCGCTTTCAGACATTTATGATCATCAGCCTCTCTTCTTGCAGCTTTCATTGCAACTTCAGCCAATTCTAATAGAGCTTTCTCCATCGTTTAGAGCAGAAGAAAATCAGTGTTTTCAAGAAAACAATAAAAGAAGAAGAAACATGCAGAATTAATGTATAGAGTGAAATCCTGTTGGCACGAGGATTCTAATGTGAAAAAGATTGCTTCTGTTACATTATTGCACAAATACCTATACAACTAGGATTGGTATGCTGTAAAAAATCATTGTCTAATTAAGTTTTGAGTAAATCCATATTCTATTTTTCTATTAAAAATAGTCCCAAAAACAAAAATGAATTTCACTATTCAGCTTAGATATCTGTCAATTAAGGCTTAATGGTCTAAAATATTCAAACCTTTTGGACCTGTTGTAATTTTAACCAACTTTAAAAATCTTTACAAAAATATTCCAACTTAGAAAATTTATAGCAATTGTAGTCCACAATTAATTTTGGTCAAAATTAAAGTATGAAAGTGCTAATTAGCATCATAAGTAGCACTATTGATGTGGGGACTAAAGTCACATCAATTATATATTTGTATAAAATTTTTTAATTTGTGGCAATTTCGTTCCAAATTTTTAATTTTGGCATAAATATCTTACTTTTTTTAAAAATATATTGCATTTTACTATTAAATATATAAAATTTTTTAATAATTAATTATAATATTTAAATTATTATCATTTAAATATAAAATTGTAATTGTATATTATTTATTTAATATTAAAATAGGTCACTCTAATTAATAAATTATTTTAAAAATAAAATATTTCACATAATTAATAAAAATAAATATTATTAAAATTAAATATATGACCATACATGTATCAAATTTTTAGACTTCTAACACTTAATTAATATTTATAAGAAGTTACAAAGAGTTAATATACGTATTAAATTTAAATTCATGTTCTTAAAATTTAATAAATAATATAATACCAATAAAAATTTTAACACATATATATTTAATTTTAATAATATTTTATCTATCAATTATGCAAATATTATTTTATTTTAAAATAATTTAACAATTAGATTAATGTATTTTAGCGTTAAATGTATGATATATAAAATTTTTTAAAAAATAATAAAAATAATTGGTAATTTAAATATTATATTTAAATACTAAATATTATATAATTAATAGTAAAATGTAATATATTTAGAAAAATTAAGATATTTATACAAAAATTTAAAACTTGGGATAAAATTGTTATAAATTGAAGATGTTTGGCCTTTTTATATAAATATGATATGGTAGTAGAACTCATGTAAATAGGATCACCGATACTTAATTTTGACTAAAATCAATTTATAAACTATAATTACTATAAATTTATCAAATTAGAGGTATTTTTTTAAAATTTTAAAAATGAACTAAAATTTTAACAAGTCGAAAACGTTTAAATTTTTTTAAGCTATTAGGCTTTCAATTAATAATAAAGTGACAAGGGTAAAGACAATTTTACAAAAATTCTTGGTAATCATTCTTCAAGGCATAATCATTGAATTGCACTCTCCAACATATTCTGTTTAATTAGTAATGTTCACAAAATTGCTTGATTTATAGAGCAAGTGAAGGACTTGATGGTATGATTTTTAAAATAATAATTCAAAAATAAGAATAAAAACTTATGAGTTCTCTACTAAAAAATGACAATAGAAGTTCCTGATTTTCTTACCATTAATCAAGATTCTTTATGGTTAAAAATAATGTTATACGTAAAGGACGATTTGCAGAGGAAAAAAAATTGCATACATCATATGAACTAATTTGAAGTTCGAATTCCCCCACTAGTGAATTCCATGCGCTTGTTTAAAATTTGAAGACTCGCTAAGATTAACAATCAGAGGTACTAATGGAATTAGTGGCTTTGAATCCCTTCCTAATGCACCCAAAAGGTGGCAATTTTAATAATTTTCCAAAACTAATTTTTGATTTTTTTATAAGCAAATTTTTTATTTTATTAAAATTAAGGGAAAAAATCACTTGATAAAAAAAATTCTCAAGTGATGAAAAAACTCCTCCCTAAATTTAAGCAAGGAAAAAGAGTACAGAGCAAGACAAAATTAACCAAAAACAACTGAAATAACCCAAATTCCTCACTACACCATAGCTAAGAACTAACCAAAAACAAAAAGCACAGCAAACCCAAACTACGGAATGAACAAGAACAAACTAACATAGAAAAATAGACTCAGTAAACCAAAAAGCTCTCAAACAAAATCAGCAGCAACAATGAAGAAGCAATCCAAACACCACTGAAGCAAGATAATTAACTACAAAAATATCACTTCTAAAAATCATGATGGAATTGTAAACAGATTTGAACCAACAAATAAAAGCATGAGCGCACACAATTAATGTGAAGGCACGAGGTTGCTAAGCTGAAAATGTTGTATATGTGTTGTATTTTAAAAAGCTAAAAAACTAAAATGTCCCACATTACTTGTTTACAAGGCTTTTTACTAGTTTATTATCAAATGTGCATTCTTGGGCTTGTAAAGAGCCAAGGGAAAGGAATGGGCTTGCACGTACAGGAAAGTCGGGCCAAAAGCATGAGCGCACACAATGTGAAGCCACGAGGTTGCTAAGCTGAAACATCACAGCCTTGAATATCAGCCTTTAACAACATGAACTCGCAACATAAATGAATAGAGCCCAGCAGCATAAATGACCTAGAAAAAGGTATAACAAAACAGATAAATACCACGACTGTTGAATCGCGCATGATTTCCAGTCAATGATCTTCCAAAACCTGTTGAATCCTAAGACTACCAGGAATTAGGCATCAAAATCGTTGATTCTTAAGAATACTGATATTTGGAAAATTAGAAATTAATTCATTAAATAACAAAACTGTCTAATCTCCAAGAACATTACAAATAAATAGTGTTTTGATAAAACCCTAAATGAAAATTAACAAAAAATCCAACTGGAAGTCCAAAAATAAAAATAAAAATAAAAAGAACATAAAGTTTAAAGCCAAAAATGAAGGTCTAAATGATGTAATTTGGGCCTGAAAATGGGCTGGTTATAAATAAACTTAATAGCAAATGTAGGTCTCTGAGTCAGCTTCAATTTGATATATTATGGGCCCAGTGATTTTACCTATAGCATAAGTTATGGCCTTTAGAAGCAATGTTGCGCATCAAGACGCTCCAAAAACGTCAAAGCCATCTCATCCGCATCAATAAACCAGCTAATGCAACAAAACCTGGCCTAGACACAACATTATGAAACTCAAAAAATGAAAAGACAGCCGACCTTCAGCATGAAATATTCACAATAAAACAGCAACAACACAGGAAACTTCTTGAACCAAACTGAAAGTTAAAGCTACAAAGAATAAAGAAGCCGAGTTTTAACCTATAACCCTCCTTTTGCGACATTGTGAGATATACTTTACACACTGTGCTCAATGAAGAAGATCAGTTGTAGTGAAATTAAAAAGAGGTGATAGAGCTTAACACCAGGTAGCTACTCTAAAGAAAGTTAATTTTTGCAATTTATAATCTGAAAAAGCAACCCCCTCAAACACAATTTCATTCTTGTGAATCCACAAAGACCAGGTTATCATATAAAATAATATAATCCAAAATGTTTTTTGTACAGAGCCACCCACCAAGCTCTTCTATTGCTAAAAACATAACACTACAGAGGATGGGAATACAAAATCCACCCCCCACCACTTATAGAAAAATGACAAGAGTTTCCAACTATGCTTGCACACCAACAAAACATGATTAACTGATTCACCAAAATAACCATAAAATGCATAAATAGTTGCACCAATAGGGCATAGTTCAATGTTGAAAAGCTAATCTCTCGTTGGTAGCCTATCAATGATTGTAAACCATAAATAGTTGCACCAATAGGGCAAAGTTCAATGTTGAAAAACTATGTGACTGGGAGGGATGAGTCTAAGTCAGTAGGTTCAGATCTACTAAGCTTGTGACCAAACTTCAGTTGTTGACTACTTGAGAAAATCAAACCACTATAAAAATTATATTATCCAATAAAAACCATTGGATCTATTGATCTAGACTAAAACCCACTAATAATATAAAAAGAAATCATGAATGATTTAAAATTACATCTCAAAATCCATGTTATTTTAATTATGAAAGGAATCAAAAGAAAGTGAAATAGCCAAAAACTAGCAAATAAAATCAGTATAAGGTCAAGCCCAATTTAATTTGACTGTATATACTTGAGTCTAGGATCAAAAGATTATACATACTTAATCATAGGATCAAATAACGATAATATTATTATATATGAATTTTTGGTTTGCTTTTAAATTAACCATTGTACCATTTATTTATGTTTCTTTAAATACGTCTATGTGAGATAATTTGCTTGGGTAGTACTCAAACTATACTATGTGTTTCAAATTAGGTACCCAACATTAATTTATTTCTTTTTGGTGTCCAAATTATTATTTTCATTTCACTAGTAAGTCAATAAATTGCGGTGATTTATTGATGATATGGTGTAACACCCGCCCTTTATTTTATTTTAGGCATAATAGTTAGTAGACTTTATTTAAGTTTGAGATTGAGTATGTGTAGAAGAGAATGACTAGATTGTAAGGAAACTTAAGAAGTAGAATGTCACATTTGAAAGTTGTGGGCTTTTATGTATTAATACCATGTCAATAAGGAGGTCAATGGAAATTGTGGTGATATTTAATTAGAGTATTATTTATTAGTGTGTTTTGGTGATAAATATGCATTTATTGTTGGGTTCTGCAATTATTTAAAGGAGACTTTAGGGGTGGCCAAATAGAGACTTGGGATTGGTTGGAGTTTATATGTGTATATGAGTGTGTGTGTTGGTGTTATTGGTATAGAGATTTTGGCAGAAGAAAAAGAAGAGAGTTCTTGATAGATTTTTAGAGAGTTTGTGATCTTACTCTAGCTAGCAATTGGGAGGCATTAGAAGGTTTTATATCCATTGAAGTCTAATTGGTAAGCTTTACACGCTTTACGGTTAATTATAGTTGAGTTTTATTTAGTGCAAATCGGGTTCTGTTTTTCCTTTAATTTCAGTCCTATTTTTTTTTGCTATAACTTGAGTTATAGAGTTCTGATTTAAGCATGGTTAGATTCTCTGGAAACTTTAGAGAGTTCTTTACAACTTTTATATTTTGACCCTGAGCTGAAATTACTGTTAAGATTGTCTAGTGGGGCTCGATATTTTTTTACTCTTGCTGCTAGCCCTGTTTTACCCATTTTTAATTAAAAATCCATAATTAATTCTATACATGTCCGAATTGGGTAATTCTAATTGGAATTGGAAGTAGACTCATATAACTAGCTTTAATATTATTTTCATGATCATTAGACTTGTGTGTGAATTATTTGGATACATTAAACTTTAAGCATTTAGTTGTACTTCGTGAATTTGGGGTGATTTGTATGTTTAATTGTTGGAATTAGTATACAACTATATGTAGGAGTTGATAGAGATAGAGGGGACCCTACTCAATAGGGGGAGCTTTTCTTTAAGAAGGAGTTGAAGCTTTTTGGTAAGTAATTGTTAATATGATACTTATATATAGTGATTCTCATATATATATATATGTTATTTATGAGAATATGGAATGGTTGAATTATGCAAAGAACTTGATGTGTTATGAATTCACAAGTATTATTTGTGAGAATAATGAATTATGATGCACTGTGTCTTTTGGAAATGGAAATGATGAGGAATAAAATGGCGATTGAATTGTGATGAATATATGTACATATGCATATTGATTAATATGAGAAATGTAAGGTTTACGTATGATAGTGGAGACTGAGCTGGGCAGAGAGCCTCCACTAATTATGAAAATTGAGATTGAGCTGGGCAGAGAGTCTCAGAAGTGGCCATTTGTGTGAGGAATATAAACGTGTGAGATCTGAGACTGAGCTGGGCAGAGAGTCTCAAGAATGGCCACTAATGATAAAAATGTGAAAAATATGAATTATGTGAGGAATAAAGCAAACATGTGCTTCATGTATGAAATGTGTGATGGTAACGCCGGCCGGATAACTAACATGCATAAACATGCATATATTGCAATATGTTTAGGTATATATATCTGTGGAATGAAATATGATATTGTAATTGATGAAATTTCATTTTTATATCAAGTTTGAATGAGGTGAATGTGATGAGATTAAATTCTGATTTCAGAGTGTTTGGACTATATGTAAATGGATTTTTAGGTTGATGACATGGGTCGAGGTACCGGCATGTCTCAGACTGTATGGTAAGACATATGCATGTTTTCCAAAAATTTTCAGGCTGAAAATAGACACTGGCGCTCGCCAACTATAAGACCTACGAGCAGACATTGCGCTCGCCAGTGTCTAGCACTCACTAGTGCATGTTGAAATTGAAATTTGGCCGTGTCCCGATGAGGATTTGTGACCAGTAGACTACACGGGTTGAGACACGCCCTTATAGTCCACTTTTAACTGCTTTAATTAAATCAGATTAATTAGTTCTTGAGAAGTATTATATGTTTGATTATATTAATAATTGTTTATTGAGTCGCAAGCTCATTCTTTTGCAATTGTGGTTTTCAGGATATAGTTAGGTAGAGTTAAAATGTGCCCTCGTAGAGAACTCAGGTGATCCGAGGCAAGCTTAGTGCAAACATCCCATCCTCATTATCATGACATTCAAGCATTTTGAAAATTAGTTCATATGTATATTTTTGACATTATGTAATATACGTATTAAGTATTTTCAATGTATTGAATAAAAGTTTTATGTATATATATACTTATCTTTTATGAAAAAAATTTTATGCTACGTGGTTGTTATGTATTGTGAACACGTACATATGGTATCTTGAGGGTGCTACATTTAGTGGTATCAAAGCGGGGTTTGGATTCCCCTGGGATCTGATAATTGATGCATTCATGGCATATCATGTATAAGTTTTAAAAAACATGTAGTGATGTGCGTTGCATATCTCAGGATGGATGAATACCAAGCACTTTGCGTTGACCCCGAAGAGTCATCAGAGTCAGTTCATAGGCTTGAACAATCTCAACCCCCTAGCCCCTCCTCCAGCTATATATCCTTTTATATAGGAGTTTGTTCAGATGATGAGGACTTTGGGTTAACCACCCATAGGAAATGTTGTATATAAGACCTATGAGAAGATAAGGAAGCAAGGTGCTAAAGCCTTTTCGGGTACCACTGATCCCACGGTAGCTAAGGAATGGCTACGAAGCATCGAGAGGATTCTAGACTAGTTTAAATGCACCACCGAGAAAGAGGTGAGCTATGGCGTATCCCTATTTAAGCAAGATGCTCTAGATTGGTGGGAGACGGTGCTGGGAAGTAAGAACGTGCTGATGACCCTAACTTGGGAGGAATTTTTGAGAGAGTTTACTGAGAAATATATACTGGCAGTGTACCGGGATAGGAAGCAGATTACGTTACTTAAATTGAAGTAGAATGAGCTATCTATGGCTAACTATGAGGTACAGTTTGTGAGATTATCAAAGTATGCTCTGGAAGAAGTTACCACCGATGAGTTGAAGAGAAATAAATTTGAATGGGGTTTCAATCTAGAGATTCGAGAGAAGATGGCCATAAAACCCCCGATGTATAGAGAGGTCTTAGACAACTACTTTGCGAGCTGAGGAAATAATTATAGAAAGAAATGAGGTGGAAGCCAAGAAAAAGAGAACTACTGGCTGATTCACTACTCCTACCTGTGCTAGTGGTAGTTCATCCTTTAGAGGCTCCAGTTTTCAACGAGGCAGCTTTAGAGGATGAGACATGAGTCGGTCTAACCAGTCTAGGGGAGGATCATTTAGTAGAGGATTTAGGAGATTTAATGGTTGAAGGGGGCAAGGTAGATTAATGAGTAGTGCATCAACTCCTATATGTAATAGATGTGGAAGGATCCATACAGGTGAATGTTGGAATGCTAGACCGGGTGTGTGCTATAATTATGGTCAATATGGTCACTTCATCAGAGATTGTCCAGTAAGAAGAAACACAGAAGAATCTCAGATGACAGTGTAGAGTAGTGCAGGAGAGAATGTACCACTGGCTAATTGAGGAAGAGGTTGAGGTAGTAGATGAAGTGGAGCTGGCACTTCAAGTCAAGCAGGATGTACTGGTCCATCCCAAGGCCAAGCTAGGATCTATGCCATCACTCGACAAGAAGCTCCTACAGCTCCAGACATAGTCACTGGTATTTTCACTATCTTTAACCATGATGCCTTTGTTTTAATAGACCCAGGATCTACTTGCTCTTTTGTCTCGCATGAGTTTGCATTGAGAGTGCATGGAACAATTGAACCCTTAGAACATAGCTTATATATTTTTATGCCTGCTGGGGGTATTGTAGTAGTGAATTCAGTATTAAAAGCATGTCTAATATTGGTAGAGAGTGAGATTTTACATGCTGATTTGATAGTTATTAAACTAGAAGAGTTTGATGTTATCTTGGGTATAGATTGGTTAGCTAGGCACCATGCTATTGTGAATTGTTATACTAAAGAGGTAGTTATAGATATATTAGGGTAGAAGAAGGTAGTTTTGGTGGGTAAAAGAAAGGTTGTGCCCGCTTATTTGATTTTAGCAGTGACTACATTTCAGTTAATTAGAGATGGGTGTGAAGTGTACTTGGCCAATATTATTAATACAACCAAAGTTAGTTCGGGAGTAATAGATGTACAGGTAATTAGAGATTATGCCGATGTGTTTCTAGATGAATTACCGGGATTACTCCCATATCGAGAAGTTAATTTTGAGATTAAGATTATTCCGGGGGCGACACCGATATCAGTTGCTCCATATAGAATGGCACCTATGGTGTTGAAAGAGCTTAAGAAGCCATTAGAGGAGCTGTTAGAAAAGGGATTCATTAGACCAAGCATATCACCTTGGGGAGCTCTGGTTTTATGTGTAAAGAAGAAGGATAGTAGCATACGATTGTGTATTGACTACCGGCAGTTAAATAGAGTCACAGTGAAGAATAAATACCCATTGCCGAGAATTGATGATTTACTTGATCAGTTGAAAGATGCCACAGTATTTTCAAAAATAGATTTGAGATCAGACTATTGGCAACTCCGGGTGGCAGAATCTTTTGTTTCTAAGACTTCATTCCGAACTAGATACGGGCATTATGAATTTTTAGTTATGCCTTTTAGATTGACAAATTCACCTGCTGCATTCATGTCATTGATAAATAAAACTTTTCAACATTATCTAAATCAGTTTGTGATCATTTTCATCGATAATATTCTCATATATTCTTCAAGCAAGGAAGTGCATGAATAATATTTCTGAACAACTTTGCAAATATTAAGGGAATAATAGTTGTATGCCAAATTCAGCAAATGTGAGTTTTAGATGGAAGAAATTGCTTTTCTTGGGCACATAGTCTCGAAGGAAGAAGTAAAATCGGACCCATCAAAGATTAAAGCCATTATGGAGTGGGAAGTACCTAACAGCATGATGGAGATTCAAAGTTTTTTAGGATTGGCTGGGTATTATAGAAGATTTATGAAAGACTTTTCAGTTGTTGTAAGACTTTTAACAAATCTTTTGAAGAAGAATGTGCAATTCCGGTGGACCGAGACATGTCAAAGGATTTTTGAGAAGTTAAAGGAAGCCCTTACTACTACTCTAGTGCTTGTATTACCAACTAGAGATGGAGGTTTTATAGTGTACACAAATGCTTTGAAATAAGGACTGGGGTGTGTTCTTATACAAAATGGGAAGGTAATCGCATATGCTTTGAGGCAATTGCAAACTCATGAAGTTAACTACTCTACTCATGATTTGAAGCTAGCTGCCATTGTACATGCATTAAAGATTTGGAGACACTATCTGTATGGAGAAACCTTTTCCATTTTTACCTATCACAAGAGCTTGAAATACATCTCCACTCAAAAAGAGTTAAATTTGAGGCAATAAAAATGAATGGAGTTATTGAAAGATTACGATTGCGCTATTGAGTATCATCCGGAAAAGGCAAATGTAGCAGCCGATGCCTTAAGTCATAAAACTGCAGAGATTGCAGCTGGAACAATTAGTTATAAAAAGAACAATCTTATGGCATTGCGAGTAATGAATGTTAATCTCGATGTTGGGGAAAATCACCTATTGGCTACCTTGCAAGTCAAAGTGTCATTGGTAGATCAAATTGGAGATACTCAAATGGAAGATTCATACTTGAAAAAGATGAAAGAAAAAGTGGAAGCAGGAATCAATACTCAGTTTATAATTAAAGAGGATGGCATACTAGTGATTGGGAAGTGTATGTGTGTTCCGAATGTTAAAAGAGTTGAGAAGACAAATTATGAATAAAGCACATACTGCTCCTTATGCGATGCACCCCGAAAGCACTAAGATGTATTGAGATTTGAAGCCTTTCTATTAGTGGCTAACAATGAAGAGAGATGTGGTGGAGTACGTGGTAAAATGCTTGATATGTTAATAAGTAAAAGTTGAACATCAAGCACCTATGGGAAAATTACAATCTTTAAGGATACCAGAATGGAAATAAGAGATAACGATGGACTTTGTGATTGGATTGCCATGAACTTTTCAGAGACATGATACGGTTTGGGTAATAATTGATAGACTCACCAAATCCACACACTTTCTGCCAATACAACAAACAGATTCTTTTGTTAAGTTAGCTGCTTTGTATGTATCAGAGATAGTAAGGTTGCATGGAGTGCCATTATCAATTGTGTCAGATAGAGATCTAATATTTACATCCCATTTTTGGGATAGTTTACAGGGTGCATTGGGAACCAAATTATATTTTAGTACTACTTTTCATCCACAAATGGATGGGCAATCGGAGAGGATGATTCAGACCTTGGAAGATATGATGAGAGCTTGTACTCTGGAGTTCAAAGGCAATTATGATAATCATCTGCCATTGTTAGAATTCACCTATAATAACAGTTTTCACTTTAGCATTGGAATGGCACCATATGAAGCTTTTTATGGAAGGAAATGTAGGAGTCCGATTTGTTGGGATGTTGAAGGCTTGAGACAAATTGAAGGACCGAATTTGATATAAGAAATTGTAGAAAAAGTTCAAGTGGTCAAAAATATTTAAAAGTAGCCCAAGATTGCCAGAAAAGTTATGCAGATCGACATCGTCGGGAAATGGAGTATGATGTTAGAGAGAAAGTTTTCTTGAAAGTGTCACCATGGAAAGGAATTTTGAGATTTGGCAAACACGAAAAATTAAGTCCAAGATAGGGTCATATGAAATTATCGAAAGGACTAGATCATTAGCATACAGATTAGCTTTTCCAAGAGAATTATCTTCTATACATGATGTGTTTTATGTATCGATACTAAGGCGATACCGATCAGACCAGAGTCATATTATACAAGTGCTAGAAATTGAAATCTCTGAGAAGCTGACTTATGTGGAAGAACCAATAGAGAATTTGGATCAGAAGGTGAAACAATTGAGAAATAAAAAGATTATGATAGTGAAGGTAAAATGGAGCCACCATTCTCCAAAAGAAGACACACGGGAAGTGGAGGAGTAGATGAAGCAGCAGTACCCATATTTGTTTCCGAAAGAGGGTGAATAGTTAATTTCGGGGATGAAATTTTCTTAAAGGGGGGAGAAATGTAACACCCACCATTTAGCATACGTATTTATGACATATGTATTGCATTTTAGGCATAAGAGTTAGTAGACTTTATTTAAGTTTAAGATTGAGTATGTGTAGGAGAGAAGGACTAGATTATAAGAAAAGTTAAGGAGTAGAATGTCACATTATAAAGTTATAGGCTTTTATGTGTTAATACTATGTCAATAAGGAGGCCAATGAAAATTATGATGATATTTAATTAGAGTATTATTTATTAGTATTATTATTAATGTGTTTTGGTGATAAATATGTATTTATTATTGGGTTGTGCAATTATTTAAAGGAGACTTTAGGGGTGGCCAAATGGAGATTTGGGATTAGTTGGAGTTTATATGTGTATATGGGTGTGTGTGTTGGTGTTATTGGTGTAGAGATTTTGGGAGAAGAAGAAAAAGAGAGTTCTTGATAGATTTTTGGAGAGTTTGTGATCTTACTCTAGCTAGCAATTGGGAGGTATTAGAAGGTTTTATATCTATTGAAGTTTAATTGGTAAGCTTTACATGCTTTATGGTTAATTATAATTGAGTTTTGTTTAGTGCAATTTGGGTTTTGTTTTTCCCCTATTTTTTCTATAACTTGAGTTATAGAACTCTGATTTGAGCATGATTAAATTCTTTGGAAACATCAGAGAGTTCTTTAAAAGTTTTGTGTTTCGACCCTGAGCTGAAATTGTTGTTAAGGTTGTCTGGCCGGGCTCGATATTTTCTTGATCTTATTGTCAGCCCTGTTTTACCCATTTTCAATAAAAAAAATCCATAATTAATTCTATACATGTCCGAATTGCGTAATTCTAATTGGAATTGGAAGTAGACTTATATGAATAGCTTCAGTATTATTTTTATGATCATTAAACTTGTGTATGAATTATTTGGATACATTGAACTTTGAGCATTTAGTTGCACTTTGTGAATTTGGGGTGAATTGTATGTTTAATTGTTGGAATTGGAATAAAATTATATGTAGGAGTTGATAGAAGTAGAGGAGACCCTACTCAATAGGGGGAGCTTTTCTTTAAGAAGGAGTCGAAACTTTTTGGTAAGTAATTATTAATATGATACTTATATATAGTGATTCTTATGTAACTATTGTTGTATGGCTATGTTGGTTTGTGTATGCCATTTATTGTGGCTAGAATGATATATATATATATGTATTGTTTATGAGAATATGGAATGGTTGAAATGTGTAAGCCACTTGATGTGGTATGAATTCATAGGTATTGTTTGTGAGAATAGTGAATTATAATGTACTATGTCTTTCGGAAATGGAAATGATGAGAAATGAAATGGCTATTGAATTTTGATGAATATATGTACATATGCATATTGATTGATGTGAGGAATGTGAGATTTACATATGATAGTGGAGACTGAGCTGGATAGAAAGCCTCCACTGATTATGAAAACTGAGACTGAGCTGGGCAGAGAGTCTCAGAAGTGACCATTTGTGTGAGGAATATAAAAGTGTGAGATATGAGACTGAGCTAGGTAGCGAGTCTCGGGAATGGCCACTAATGATAAAAATGTGAAAAATATGAATTATGTGAGGAAAAAGCAAACGTGTGCTTCGTGTGTGAAACGTGCGATGATAATGCCGGTCGGATAACTAACATGCATAAATATGCATATATTGCAATATGTTTAGATATATATATGTGGAATGAAATGTGATATTGTAATTGATGAAATTTCATTTTTATATTAAGTTTGAATGAGGTGAATGTGATGAGATTACATTATAATTTTAGAATGTTTGCACTATATGTAAAATGGATTTTCAGGTTGACGATACGGGTCGAGACACGGGCGTGTCTCAGACCGTACGATAAGACACGGGCGTGTCTCAGACTGTGCGATAAGACACGGGCGTGTTGACCAAAAATTTTCAGGCTGAAAATAGACACTGGCACTCGCCAGTGAGTGCCTGTGAGTAGACACTGGCACTCTCTAGCCATGAGACCTACGAGCAGACATTAGCGCTCGCCAGTGCATGTTGAAATTGAAACACAGCTGTGTTTCAGGCCATGTCCTGATGAGGATTTGTGACCAGCAGACTACATGGGTTGTGACATGCCCGTGTAGTCCACTTTTAGCTGCTTTAATTAAATCGGATTAATTAGTTCTTGAGAAGTATTATATGTTTTATTATATTAATAATTGCTTATTGAGTCGCAAGCTTATTCCTTTGCAATTGTGATTTTCAGGACATAGTTAGATAGAGTTGAAGTGTGCCCCTATAGAGAACTCAAGTGGGTCCGAGACAAGTTTGGTGAAAATATTCCATCCTCATCGTCATGGCATTCAAACATTTTGTAAATTAGTTTATATGTATATTTTTGACATTATGTAATATATGTATTAAGTATTTTTAATGTATTGAAAAATTTTTTTATGTATATATATACTTATCTTTTATGAAAAATTTTCTTATACCACGTGGTTGTTATGTATGTTGAATACATACATATGGTACCTTGAGGGTGCTATATGTGGCAACCGGTAAAACTATATTCCTATTAGCTGCTGCCACATCATTGTTGTCAAAGCTAAAAGAGGAGAAAAATTCTTGTATATTTTATTGAATAAGATGTTCAGGAATATATATACAAAAAAATAACTGATTTGAAAATATAAGTGGTTATAAAATGATAAAAGGAATTTAAATTACAAATGCTATTGATAAAATGAATTTAAATTTAAAATGCAATTATAAAGTGATAAAAGGAATTTAAATTACAAATGCTATTGATAAATTGAATTTAAACTTCAAATGCAATTTATCTCTTAACACCCTTCCTCAAACTGAAGGCGCATGTCCAAGAAGCCAAAGTTTGCTACGATGTCTTTCAAATGTAGCTTGACCAAGTGGTTTTGTAATGATCTCGACGATTTGATCATCACTAGAAATAAACTTAACATGAACTTTTTCTAGTTGAATTTGTTCCCTGAGAAAGTGATAATCCAATTCAATATGCTTGGTGCGAGCATGAAAAATTGGATTAGCACTAAGATAGATGGCACCCACATTATCACACCAAAGAGTTATTAAAGTAGTCATGTGACAACCAAGTTCACTTAATAGAGATTGCATCCTCATAATTTCAGTTGTAGCATTAGCCATGGAATTGTACTCACTCTCAGTTGAGGATTTTGCAATGGTGGGCTGCTTCTTGGCAACCCGTGACATGAGATGGTACCCAAATAAATAGCAATAGCATAATCATTAGTTAATATCCTATCATTAGGACAACCACCCCAATCACTGTCTGAGAATAATTGAATATCAAAAGTAGAGTTTTTAGAGAAGAATAACCTATACTGCTTTAAATGTTGAAGATAACACAGAACATGTTTTAAAGATTGCAAATGAAAAGTTATGGGTGAATGCATATTCTGGCAAAGCTTATTGACACTATAAGCAATGTCTGGCCGAGTGATTGTAATGTATTGTAATCCTCCAATTAATTAGCGATAAAGTTCACCTCCTTCAAATGGTTCACCTGAATGTTTAGTGAGAGGAGGAGATGTAGCCATAGGTGTGAGGCATGGTTTGCAATCAACCATCTGAAATTTATGAAAGAGATCATTAATATATTTAGATTGAGAAAGTAACATACCATTCGACAAGTGGATGATTTCCATTCCCAAAAAATAATTTAAGGCACCCAATTCTCGAATAGGAAAGGTAGAATGAATTTGTTCCATGAATCAATCAATAAGAGAGGGAGAAGTGCCAGTAACCAATATTTCATTAACATATACAAGAATAAATAGCTTGGAGGTGCCATGGTGTCGAATGAATAAGGATGTATCGGCTTTGGAATAATGGAAATCTAAGTGAAGTAGAAATTCAGACAAGCGATTAAACTAGGCACGAGACACTTACTCAACCCATACAAGGACCTATGTAAATGACAAACAGGATTGGGAAAATTAGGATTGACAAAACAAAAAGGTTGTTCCATGTATATTTCATCCTATAAAAGTCCCTTGAAGGAAGGCATTTGATATGTCAAGCTGTCTAATACACCATCTAGATGTAGTTGCCAGAGAGAAAAGAGTCCGAATAGTAGTATATTTGATGATTAGACTTAATATTTCTGAATAATCAACACCCTGCTCCTATATGTATCCTTTGGCTACAAGTCGAGCTTTCTAGCATTCAATACTACCATCAGATTTACATTTTATATGAAAAAGCCACTTGTTGCCAACTATATTTTTATTAGGAGGATGAGGTACCAAAGTCCAAGTTTTGTTGGTCCTAAGAGCATTAATTTCATGAGTCATTGCATCTCTCCATTATATATATTGTTTAGCTTGAATATATGTATTTGGTTTAGTAGTTAGAAAATCGGTTATTGTTCGATGAGTGATGAATGCATGGCATTTGGAATGAGTAAAGGAATGAAGGTTCATTGTATGGGTGCGTTGAGGTTGAGGTGGAGGTTGGGGATCGGGTTGGTTATACAGGTCATGAAGTAGTTCGATATTACGGGGAGAAGATGAGGACGAGGGAGAAGAGGTGGTGTGTTAGTGGTTAGGTGAGGATAAATTGGTATTTAAATTGAAAGGGGATATCAATTGGGTAGAGGTACTATTTGTGGTGTTATGATAAATTGGAGATAAAGTGGGATTTGAATTTAAAGTAGAAGGAGTAAAGGTTGGGCGAGTAGTGATTCGGTTAGGATGAGATAAGGGTGAAGGAGATAAGATAGGAGAAGAAGTAGAGTTAGAATCAAATAATAAGCCTAAAGGAGCTCTAGAGTCCTAGTGAGAGATGTTGCTTGTGACATAAAACCAAGGATAAGAGTCAACCGAACAAGTGGCGGGTGAGTGAGATTTATAAGGCAAATCGAACTTAATGAATTTGGCATGATGAGCTAAATATATGCGACCTGTGTGAATATTTAAACAATTATAAGCACAATAAGTAGGACTTTAACCAAGATAGACACAAGGAATGGAATGAAAGGCAAATTTATTTTTATTATAAAGTCTAATAAATGGAAAAATTGTATAATCGAAGGGTTTCATATGCAAATAATTAGGATCTTTTCCATATATAAGTTGGAATGGTGATTTATGATTTAAAATTAGACTAGGTGTTTGATTGATAGACATTATGCATATGGTGAAAGGAAAATTCCAATATTTTAAAGGCACATTTCCATGAGCTAGAAAAGTTAAGCTATTATTAACCAAATGATGAATTTTGCACTCTGAAGTTACATTTTATTCATGCGTATAGGGGCAATCTATGTGATGAACAATACCAGCAGTTTGAAAATATTTATTGAGTCTTTGATACTCACCATTCTAATACGAATGAAAAGATTTAATTTTAGCATTAAATTGATGACTAACAAGAGATTGGAAATTAAGAAAACATGAATACTTCACTTTTATTCTTAAGAAAATAAACCCAAGTAAATTAGGTAAAGTCATCAATAAACAAAAGAACATAACGATGGCCTAAGCTAGAGAGAATAGGGGTAGGGCCCCAAACATCAGAAAAAATGATATCAAAAGGAGCAGTACTTTTATGGTCAATACTAGCTTAAGGAAACCGAGACATTTTTCCTAAATAACAAAATGAACATGGTTGTGAAGTGATGGTAGAACATGGTAAATGAAAATGTTTAATAATATGAGAAACTGTGCGCATATTCGGATGCCCAAGACGTTCATGCCATTGCTGGAAGGATGAAACTTCAGAATTGAAAGCATATTACATGGAGGGATGAGGAAGATAGAGACCATTCTCACTGAGCCCTTGGAGGAGCACCTTCTTATTGTATTGATCCTTGACAAAAAAAAATGGGTAGGATTAAATTCAAAGAAGCAATGATTGTTAGAGGTAAATTTTTGAACAGACAATAAATTTTTAACTATTTTAGGAACATATAACACATTTTTAAGAACAAGCTTACCACTACTAGAAGGGAGATAAACAATACCAGTGTTGGAAATTGGAAGCCCTTGACCATTACTGATATGAATATGATCATTACCTTTGTATGCATCAGTTATTTACAAAGTGGAGATATCAGGAGTAATATGATTGGTGGCGCCTGTGTCGGGTACCCAAACTAGTTGTGTAATATTACCATATATATGATTGCTATGAGAATGATAATAAGATAAACCAGTAGAGGAATAATGAGCCTGTAGGGTGAAGGATGGCAGTGCTGAAGAGTTCAGGTGAGAGTATCTCCGACGGCATCTATCTGCAGTGTGGTTGGCCGTAAATTTGACAAGGTGCATGTGAATAGCAGTGATGATATCTTTGGGTAGGAAAGGAATTATGCAGACATTGTAGGGTGGGTAGTAAGGGGGCGGAAGAGCCTCTAATAGCAATATTAGCAAGAGGAGGATCCTAAGAGGCTTTAAGTAGGATTTCATGCACCATAAGTTGGCCGTGGAGTTCATAAAATGGCACAGGATCAAGTCTGAGGATTAAGGCTGTAATAATGTTGTGAAAATAACTTTCAATATTGTGATAGACTATGGCATTTAACTCAACAGAGGTGAGTTATCTTCCGGCAGCCCTAAGTTCATCAGATAAAGCTTTGGCTTTTTGTAAATATTCAGAAACAGAGAGATCATTTTTCTTAAATTCTTACAGCTCGATATGAAGTTGGAGTTGTCTATTTTATGAATTGGACCCAAAGGCTTATTCTAATGCATCCCAAACAGCAAAGGAGGAAGAAAGGCTGATAATATAAGCAAATATATCTTCTGTGAGAGATGACAAAATCTAATAGAGAAGGAGCTTATCTTTTTTAAACCAAATAGAATAGTCATGATTTGGTACTTGAACAAGAGGGTTTGCAGAGGAGGGAATAGTTCTCGATGGGGCAGTAGAGGTGCCATCAATAAATCCATGTAAATCTTGATTGTTGAAAAGAGGAATAAATTGAGCTTTCCATACTAGGTAATTTTTGTTGTTTAATTTGATAGCAAAGGTATGGGTAGAGGAAGATAAAATAGCTGGTGTTGAATAAGTAGAGGTAGGAACAATTTGTTGATTAACCATTTGAAGAGAGTTGAGTTTTAATTTTTTTTATTTAAGAACTAATGCTCTGATACCATGTCAAAGCTAAAAGAGGAGAAGAATTCTCGTATATTTCATTGAATAAGATGTATATATACAAAGAAACAACTGATTTAAAAATATAAGTGGTTACAAAATAATAAAAGAAATTTAAATTACAAATGCTATTGATAAAATGAATTTAAATTTCAAATGCAATTTATCTCTTAATAATTGCCACCTTGGATCGTTTAAGTGGTCCTTCATTTTTTACATTCTTTACCCTTTTTTTTAAAAAAAATATATATATATTCTTCTTCTTTCTCTCTAAATAAACTCTAGAAATTGCTACACGTTTCTATCTTTTTACCTTCTCTTTTCTTTGTAATTTTTGTAACTTTACCAAAGAGTTCATTATTCCATAGGTTCCTTGTGATTTGTTGGTTATTGCTTGAGTTGAATTTATGAGAAATCACCTCTAAATGGAATATGCAATTCTAAAGTGTTACTGCTATGAAGTTGCGATTCTTAGAATAGCATAGATAGATGCTAATCCAGAGAGGCATTTTTTTATTTGTCAAATATATGAGTTGAGTATTAAAATCATAAACATTATTTGAGGTTTGAGAGGATTAGTTGAGATCTTAAATATATGTTTTTTTATTCTAGAGGAATGCTTCTCATGATTTATTTCAATGGTTTGATCCATTTATATTAAATCAGTATAAAAATGTGATTATTAGATTGCTTAGAAAGGTGGAGAGATATGAAATGGAAAATACAAGATTGAAGATGCACAACAGAAATGGAAGTTTACAGCTATAACGTTTACTGGTTTTTTGCTAGGCAAGGTGAGAAAGAGGTGAGTTAGATATGAAGATGGTGAGAAAAGAATTAGGGTTAAAAAAAAGGGGTAAAGAGTGTAAAAAATGAAAGGACCACTTAAATGACTAGGATCAAGGTGTCAATATTGTGGCAGCATCTAATAAGTATATACTTTTACCGGTTGCCATATCATCAATAAATCACCAGAATTTATTAAACGACTTTATTGGTGTAATGAAAATAATATTTTAGATATAAAAAAGAAATAAATTGATGTTTGGTACCTAATTTAAAACACATAGTATAGTTTGGGTACCACCCACCCAAGCTACTTACCCCACATCTATATACACCAAAATTTATATATAAAGAGAATAGCTCGATACACGCCCGTGTGTCATCTAACACGCCTGTGTAGTAAGTGGTCAAAACAGACAGTAGAATACATAGCCTGAAGACATGCCCGCATGTATCTTTGACATGCTCGTGTAAGGGGTGCTGAAAACTAATAAAACGGACTGGAAAGTACATGGCTTGAGGCACGACTGTGTAAGATCCCATGTATTACACTGCCAAGAATTGTAGGTTAAAATATGTTCGTGTCATAGGGGACACACCCGCGTTTTGTATGGCTGTTGATTGATAGTTTTTATTGACTTCTTTTAGTTATTTTGGATTCTATTTATTTATTTTTATTTTATTCTTTTATTTCCTAGACTATAAATACCTATGTTAGGGTTGTGGAGATTATTATTCAACTATTATTAATTCAAGCAAGCTTTTGCTTATTCTTTTCTCTAGATTGATAATTAATCTCTAGATTGAGATTATTTTTCCTTTGTAATAATCAACGTATTTGATTATTCGTGCTACGCGCCGTGTCAGGTGGTATCAGAGTAGATTTTCCCCAATCGATGGCTCACTCTAACCGTGGTGATAGTAACCAATCCCAAGATGGTGATTGGGGATTGCAGGCTATTTGAAGAGCGATTAAAGAATATAAATATACTACCCAAAACATAACCCAGCTATTGGAAGCAATGCAAACCTAATTGCAGGCTGTGTTGAGGGTTAACGAATAAAGGAATAGGAACGATAATGGCGAAGAAGGTAAAGAATTTTACCCTATCAGACCCATTGTTGATCCTATTCCCAATAATCAGAGGAGGCTAGCCAGAGGATATGATGACACGTCGGATGATGAGGTTGACTTTAGGGAGATGGCACATGCGAATGGGAGATTTAGTGGTAGACGACCATGACAACCAAATTATAGAGAGGACGACAAATATAAATTAAATATAGATATTCTTAACTTCAGTAGGAATCTTGATATAGAGGGATTTCTGGATTGGTTGACTGAAGTAGATAGGTTCTTCGATTATACTGAGTTGCCCGAGAATAGTAAGGTAAAATTTGTTACTTATCGGTTAAAAGGGGGAGCATCAATTTGGTGGGAAAGGATAAGAGAGACTAGGATGAGAGAGGGTCATGGTCCGGTTTAGACTTAGAAGAGGATGAGGCAATTATTGCAAGGTAGATTTTTGCCTCCAGACCACGAGCAGTATCTTTTTCAGGCTTATCAAAGATGTACCCAGGGAACGAGGAGTATGAATGAGTATACCGCTGAATTTATGCGATTGGTAAAGAAAAACCAATTATTAGAGAGTGAGAACTGACAAGCAGCATGGTATCTGAGTGGGTTGAAGTAAGCCATCAGAGATAAGATTGGTGTGTAGATGGTATTTAGTGTGCAAGAGGCAAGGAATTTAGCCATGAAGGCTGAGTTGCTTATTCAAGAGCAAACCTACAGTGCTAACTATAGAAGATATGGGAGAGTAGAGAACAAAGTTGCATTTGATAAGGATAAGACACCTCAAACTAGTAATGTAGAGATTACTAATGTTGGTATAGGGAAAGGAAAGGGTATGATAGTAGAAAAGGGGGACACTACAATCCCTACCAAAAACAACAACCCATATACCAAACCTTTTGGCATCAAGTGTTACAGGTGTAGAGAAGTTGGCCATTGCTCTAATAAATGTCCAAATAGGAAGGCTATAAATGTGGTAGAGAGAGAGGATGATGTATTTAGTGATGAAGTGTGTGGACCCGATGGGGATGATGGCGATTATGAGTATAATGACCATGATGAGTATGCATATGTAGTGAGAAAGCTCATGTTGTCGCCAAAGAGTATGGACAATACTTAATGCCACAAGCTCTTTCACACTAGATGTACGGTGCAAGGTAGCCTATTTGATCTCATCATCGACAATGGCAGTCAAGAGAACATCATAGGAAGAGATGTGGCGAAGAAACTAAAGTTGACAACTGAAGCACATCCTAATCCATACACCATTGGATGAATTAAGGAGGTAGGTGGCATTAAGGTGACAGAGTAATGTAAGGTACCCTTTTTCATTAGTAAGTACAATGATGAGATTTATTATGATTTAGTAGATATGGATGCTTGCCATATATTGTTTGGACGTCCTTAGTAGTATGATGTGGATGCCAAACATCTGGGTAGGAAGAATGTGTATCAGTTGGAGAAATGTGGTGTGAGATATACCCTAGTACCATTTGCTAGGAAGAACCAACCCAAGGCTACAAAAGCGAAAGGAAGGAACTTTCTAACCATTATGCATGAACCAGCTACATTTGGTGGGGAGTGTAAGGAGACACGTGAGGTGCACTTATTAGTGGTGAAAGGAGAGGAAGGAAGTTGAGATTTAGAGGAACATCTAATTTCAGTGGAGGTGTAGGATTTGTGATGCGGGATGCGTTGATGAACAAGCATGTGCATTCATGGAAAAATATGAAAAATTGCGGTAGTGGCAGTTTTGTAATTTCGGGCAACTTTGGAATGTCGGATTTTTGTAAATTTAGAGCCCAATTTCATTGGAAACGGGCCAAGGATCAAAACTCACATTTTGAGGTCTGTGTTTTTCGGCCAAATTTCATCGTTTAGACCTCGAAAAACGTGTTTTAGTATTTTTTTGGACTTTTTCGTAATTTTCTTTTTATATTAGGATTAGGTTTAGGGTTTTCTATTTAAGAATTTTTGTGTTATTTTCAGAGTTAGTTTTTGTTGATTAATTGAGATTTTGTTTATCCCAAAATTCTGTGAATTTTGTTGCCTATTCCCTGAATTTGAGAATTGCAGGTTATAGAAGATTTTCGATTGGTATTCGTGCACGAATCAACAATCGTTAATATTTATCCTTTGAAAGCTTCCGCTACGTTAGAAAGAAAAGTAAATAAAAGTTTATCACTCTATCTTTATTGTGTCTTATCGCTAAGATAATATGTTAATTTATGTATTTGTGGCCATTGGGATTATCCAATTTCATCAACTGAATATTGTTTTTCATTGTGTAGATTCTAATATGTATTAATCATATCACAACAGTATAGTTGAATTAATCTTATCATCATTGTTGAGGATTCTGCAAGGACATTGCAGCCGCTGATGCAAGCCAAAAGACTGCTCGCTGGATTTTCATCTTTTCTGGCACTTCCAGAGCCCATCTTATACTCTCATCAGCTATGTAATTTTTTCATCTTTCTGGTATATTGATTGTGCTAATGAGTTCTTCCAGCTTCTCAGGCATGACCCCGTAAATTTCTTCAGTGAACGTTCCAAGCTCATTCCTGTCCTCCCACGGCTCCAACCCATCTGGGATTGAGACTAGACTAATCTACTTCAAGACCCTATTGCGAATATACTCGTGTTTACAAAAATGACTTTGAATCCATGTCTTACCAAGCATAGTGAGAGTTCCATCAAAGGAACACGCATGGCCTTGTGCTGGTTATGATATGGCTAGAAATATGTGGCTTGCTCATATCTTCTTTGTAGTTCTTTTTCCTCTTTTTGCAGCTGAATTCATAAAGTTTATCGAAGCGTAGGAGGAGCAATCAGATCAAGAAACTAATGCTCATGGAAGTGTCAACCTGGGGATTGTCATTTGAGTCTTACATTTAGTCTTATTCGATTGTCTTCTATCTTGCTTATTATTAACCTATTCTCAATCATTTGGATTATATACTTGTTTCCATACCAAGTGAATTCTATTATATGTTGTTTTCTCATGCTTGTTTCTAGCTTAATGTCTCTATCAATCGGCCTTGCCATGTGTTACAAAAGATGTTCTTAGTTTACTCAGATGCATTGGCACATCTTGAAGCTTAAAATCACACCATGATTAATCATTGTAAAACTAGAACACACCTTCTTTATTATGTATGCTTATTTATGCTACCATCAAAAATCATAGTCAGCAACAGTCACTTCTGTTTATTTGGACTTGTTTAAGTAGCACATCGAATCGAAGTAAAAAAGAACACCAAATGAAAAAGAAACCAGGCATTTAAAGGCAGCTCTAAACAAGTTATGAACTACATGCTTAAGCCACCATCCAGTCAATGAACTTCCTGAAAATCTTGCTAGAATGACCGCCTTCTGTGACACTTCTCATAGCCATCTCCTTAAGTTCTGAAGCTCTCACCAACAAATTTTGATCACCAAGGACTTGCTCCACCTTATTCTGAATCTCTTCTCGGAGGACGAACCCACTTTTGTCTCGATCAAGCTTCAGCCCCACTTTCCAAACATCACAAATGTAAGTCTCATTAAGGAACTGGTCAGCGAAGTAAGGCCAGCACAAGAAAGGTAACCCATTACTTACACCTTCCATGGTAGAGTTCCAACCACAATGTGTCAGGAAACAGGCAATGGCAGAGTGACTAAGAACCTTTTGTTGAGGTGTCCAACCAACCATACACCCACGAGTAGCTACTCTCTCTTGAAAGCCTTCAGGATATGCATTTGTCTCATTGACAATATCAGGCCTGACAACCCACAAGAATGGCCGACCAGAGAGTTCGAGCCCCAGTGCCAGTTCTTGGAACTGTGCTTTGTCAAAAACAGTGAAGCTGCCAAATGCAACATAGATGACTGATTTGGGTTCCTGTTGGTCCAGCCATTTCAAACAATTTGAGTCTTCTGGCCAGAAGTATCCACTAGACTCTCCTAGCCTGTTACTTGCCAGAAGTGGTCCTATTGGCAGAATCCTAGGAGCGAAATTGAATGCTCCCGGCTCGAGATCATACGCTGAGTTGCAAATTATCCAGTCTGCTTCCTTGACTATCTTGTTGGTTTTAATCATGAGATCAAATGCTATTTTCTGAGTGGTGAAGTCGCCAACGCAGGTCCATACAAGATTTGCAGTGTTCATTTCAGGCATTTCTGAAGCCAACTGAATCATCTGGTTCTTCAGTGGAGTTCCTTCATGGAATAAAATTTAAAACAAATTAAGTACTGCACTGCCCACACAGTGTTAGAGCTATCATTTGCTATTCTCTCTGTTCTTGTTTTGCATATTCTGAGAAACAAATATATTACTTGTTGCCGTTAATAATGCTATTCATGTTCTGAGAATTAAAATTGTTCAATATTTTCTAGATAATTTCTAGTCCTTAGTCTATCCTGAAGCTGAAGTTTTTAGCTTGAAATTATCCCAAATCAAAATATTATAATGCAACGAATACTTAAAAGAATTTTAATGGAGAATTTTCTCACCATCCTTGTCGATGATTCCATCATCAATTAGCTTCTGGATACTAAATAACAAGATCAGTAGAGAGGCTGCTGGAGGCCAAAAGACAGCGTGGCGAATTTTCATCTTCTCTGACACTTCAAAAGCCCAAGACATACTCCAATCAGAAATCACACAGGCAATCCTTTCATCTTCAGAAGTATTAATTCTGTTGATGAGCTCTTCTAGCTTTCCAGGCATGACCTGAAAAATTGATTCTGTCAACTTGCCTAGCTCATTCCTATCCTCGCAGGGCTCCAGCCCATCTGGGATTGAAACTAGGCTGATATGATCTCCAAGCTGATCTTTCCTTGCCAATGCATTCAAGACCCTCTTGTGATTATACTCGGTGTTTACAAATGTGATTCTGAATCCTTCTTTGACTAACCACTGAGATAGTTCCATGAGAGGAATCACATGGCCTTGTGCTGGATAAGGGATCATTAAAATATGTGGTCTGCACATATTCTTGTTTCTGGTGTTAGATGTTACTTCTTTAACTCAGTTCATGCAACTTTGTATATAGATGGCTGAATTGGAGAGCCAATTATCGTAGCATTGTCTTCATATGCTCGTTGCATTATTATGTTCCTAACTATGTTAGTCCTTTTTTTCTTTTGTTCTTTTTCAATTGGATCATTTGTTGTTGCAAGGCTTATGTTTTTGTTTCACACTGGTTCTTGATTATTACTCTTTTGTATTTTCTTATCGTTCCAAGCTTAATGTCTCAATTAACTATGCTTGAGTATTACAAAGATACATTGGATCAGGCCTTGGAACTTAAAAGTGACATGGATGTGACTCCTCCCCAGTAAGTGCATCACTACTAAACCTACAAATTAAAGGAAGTCTCTGTCATGTTCATTAGCCTTTTGATGCTAACAAAATTTTAGCCTGCAATTCTTATATCTGGCTCAGCATTTAATTAGATTTTCGAAAATTATGATTCTCCGAGTAATAAAATTTAACCTGCCCTTTTCAGACATTCGTGAGTTAATATAGCTAGCAACACTTTCGTAACTTTGCTAAATTAGTCAGTGGAAGATTTTTATCGTTTTTATGGTCCTGTCTAAATCTAAATCCAACTTATTTAATTAGAATTTAATAAATTATGAGTATCAATCTTTCAAACTAAAAAAATAATGGCCAACTAATTAGCTAATAATAATAAAGTTCAAGTTTTGAGAGGTTGAAAGTTGATGAAAACTTACCATTCAAATTAGTTGTTAAAAGACTTTTACTATTTTTATGGTCCTACTCAAGTCAAACTGAATAATTAATCAAATAGAATCAATAAATTTCAAATACGAATAGTTTAAAAAAAAAAATTGGAATATTTAAGTACCACGTGTTTCATAATTTTTAATACTTTAATATCCTTCTAACAATTATTATTTAAAACATATACTTTAATGTTAAAATAATATGAATTTTTAATACTAAAATTATATAATAAATGATATATCATTCAACTAATTATAATAAATTTACAACAAATCAAGTTTAGATATATTTTAAATTTTCTTATGAATAAAAAAAATTTAAATAAATCTATAATATTTTTAAAAATAATCAATTGGTATTAATCATAAATCATATTAGAATAAATTTATCATTGAAATTTAATATTATACTAATATTTTATCGTAAAATAATGATGATATTAGCTTGAATGATACTAAAGTGTCAAAACCACCACGTGACTTTCATGCATGCATGTTTAAGAAGTTTTGCATGAGGTGCATCATTTCTTTTACAGAGCATGAATTTTGCACTAAAGTTGGATGTTCATAGAGACAAAAACTGATGCAGATGAGGTTGCTTGTGCCTTTATGGAGAAATTTTAAAAATTTCGATAATGGCATTTTTGTAATTACGGATAACTTTAGAGTTTCGGATTTTAGCGATTTCAAAGCCCAATTTCATTGGAAACGGGCCAACGATCGAAAGTCACAAGTTTTGCTTGTGATGTCCTATGTTTTTCGGTCAAATTCCATCGTTTAGGCCTCGAAAAATACATTTTAGTGTTTTTTTGGACTTTTTCGTAATTTTCTTTTTCTATTAGGATTTGGATGCTTGTGTCTTTATGGAGAAATTTGAAAAGTTTCGATAATGGCATTTTTGTAATTACGGACAACTTTGGAGTTTCGGATTTTGGCGATTTCAAAGCCTAATTTCATTGGAAACGGGGCCAACGATCGAAACTCACTAGCTTTGCTTGTAATGTCCTATATTTTTCAGCCAAATTCCAACGTTTAGGCCTCGAAAAAGGCATTTTAGTTTTTTTTTTTGGACTTTTTCATAATTTTCTTTTTCTATTAGGATTTGGTTTAGGATTTTTTATTTAAGGATTTTTTGTTTTTTTTTTAAAGACAGTTTTTGTTGATTAATTAAATTTTCGTTTATCCCAAAATTCTGTGAATTTTGTTGCCTATTCCCTGAATTTGAGAATTACAGGTTATAGAAGATTTTCGATTGGCATTTGTGCGAAAATCAACAATCGTTAATATTTATCCTTGACAGACTTCCGCTACGTCAAAAACTTTGATATTTTGCATGAAAAACATGTGTGTGTGAGGTGCATGTTTCAGAGAAAAGTCTGTAGTAAGGTGTGTGCTAGAGAGAAAAGTGTGGTGAGTTGTCTATTTTAATAGTGAGTTTAATTTTTTGGATAATTATGATATTTTTATATTCATAATTACTTAATTGTTTCATATTTCGTGTGTTAATTATTTATTAATTTTAATAGTGAATTAAATTTTTTGATAATTAAAATATGTTTGTATTCACAATTTAATTGTCTCATATTATGTCGCACTAGTTATTATTTTATTTTTGTTGTTTTTCTATACACTGCTAAATCGACAAGGGCTAAAGTGGCAACCCTCCCCCTGAACTATCACACGAGGTGCAATTAACCCCAAAATTAACTTTTTTGACTATTTAACCCACAAGTATACAAAATTTTGGCAATTTGCCCCAATTGAAGGGAGTGCATTAAACTCTCCTAAATTATAAAAATAAATAATTTTTATATAAATAAAATAATATTTTAAATAATAAAATTAAAATCAACTATTATTTCTCTCCTTTTCCAAGTTTCACCGTCTGTTTCTTTTTCTATATCCTTCACTGCCACCGCCTATAGCCTCCCTCACCGCCTTTGCCCACCTCCACTAGCGGCGACTTCACCCACCTCCACTAGTAAGTTGTTGTTGTTGATGCGTCTTTGTGATTGTCTTCTTTTTCTTCTTCTAAACACAGTTATTTTTAATTCCTCATTTAAATCACTACACTTCTCATTCAAATCAATGGTACTCTTTTCATCCTTGCTATCTCATAGCTAATTTATCTCTCTATTTCTCTAATTGAATGGGTAATTTTATATAGATGATAATGATGGTGATGGTGATGGTGATTCTGTCAGACGCAATTGTTCGAATGGTGTTGCAATTGGCAATTGTTGAATGGGTAATATTTTTTTGATTGTTGTTTATGTCATTATTGATTTTATAATTGTATTGTTATTTGATGCTATGGTTAATCTATATGTTGTTGATTCTGATGAAGAACTCAAGGGCAAAATTGATGAATTTTCCACAATAAATAAAGAGGAAGAAATCTGAGAGAGTGAAGAGGAGTCACTCCGCCGCTGCAAACAACCACAACGCACCACCGCAAGATCTGGTCCATTCATCATGCCTCCATGCAAGTTACCCTAACCTCTGCATACGCACACTCTCCACTTACTCTGGCCCTACTAACACCCCCCGAGACCTAGCTCAAGCAGCAATAAAAATGAGCCTGGGACATGTAAGTAAAGTGTCGAAGTACTTGAAGACACTATCTAGACTAAAATCTAAGAGGGAAAAAGTTACGCTAAGTGATAAGTGACTGTGTTGAGCAAATATCTGACTCGGTGGATGAGTTGAGCAACACATTATGCGAGTTAAAGCACTTGAGAGGGGAGACATTTAGGTGGCAAATGAGTAATGCTAAAACATGCGTAAGTGCTGCTTTGACTAATGAAGACACTTGTCTTGATGGGTTTGAAGGAGTTGAAAGTAAAATTAAGAGCGATGTGAAAAGAAAGATTACTAATGTTGCTATAGTTAGATGTGTTTTTGCTTGTGTTTCTCTATATATGTGTTACTGGGTGAGTTGATCTTTAAAAATTTATTCAATTACTCTTTCTTCTTATTCGGGTTTTTATTGTCTTGATGGGTGAGTTAGATGTTGATGACGATATCTGCGGTGGTGTTGTGCCGGTGTATTAGGTTGTGCCGGTGTATTAGGTGTACCGATGCTGAGGGTGATGATGATAGTGCCGGTGAAGAAGAGTGATTATAATTTTTTTAAAAAGCCTAATTTTATTAGGGAGAGAGAAAAATAAAAAGTATATATTTTATTTTTTTTTTTATTTATTTCACTTGCTGTAGGAAGCAAGTGTGATTCACTCTCTTCAATTGGGGGCAAATTGCCAAAATTTTGTATACTTGTGGGCAAAATAGCCAAAAAAGTTAATTTTGGAGTTAATTGCACCTCGTGTGATAGTTCAGGGGGCGGTTTGCCACTTTAGCCAATCGACAAGTAATATCAAAGTTTGCTTGATTGATAAGTAATTTCAGAGTCTACTCAGCATGGAATTCTAATTGCGACATTTTACATATAACAACAATTGTACAGGAGAGATTTTGCTCGTGCACAGTTTAACTGGAGCTGGATGTTTTGTTTAAGGACTCCATAGACTACTTAAAATAAGGATTACAGAGTACATTTTGATGAAGGACACCATG
>CATIWO010113355.1:0-12819 GCA_949673435.1 Macaranga tanarius | reverse complement strand
TCTTTGCTGACGCATCCGCTTTGCCAGTTGGCCAGGAGCGTACTAAATGCAAACGATTACTTCCCTTCACAAATCCAATACAATCATCATCCGCAATCTGGCGCCATCAACAATGACCCTTTTATTCAATCTTTCTAAAATTGCTGCTTCTACCACAGATAATTGATCATCCTTCCAAAAAATTGAAGCCCTTCACCTCGGAATCCTTTGATATTCAGGTTTGTTCTTCGTTTTTGACTTTCTTGATTATTGATGTTCAGATTGATTCTGTGCTCAGTTATTTAGTGGGCAGTAATCTTTTTTCTTAGCAAATAATAAAATTCCAATTATTATTAGCGGAATGAAAAGAGTGGGAATTTTTAGTTACTGGGTACAAGAATTTATGAACTAATAATAATTACAATTAGTAGAATCTTGGGTTGCTAAATTTTTAGAGGGCTCTGTGATTTTTGGGAAAAATGGAAGATTTTGGTTTGTGGGTACAAGATTTTTTTTTTTTATTTAAGCTTTAAAAGGTTAATGTCTTTTATTCTTTCTTGATTGGTTTTAATGGGATTAATTTGTCAATCGATAATGACAAACTCGTGTTCTTTGTTATCAAACTGATTACTTCCTGAAGAATGATGCAGATAAAAGATATTGGAATTCAGATGTTTATGGAATCAGTTTTTAAAGTAATGTCTTTGTTATTTTTATCAGGATTTTGATTTTTGTTTGGACTGCCCTCGGTCGGTTTTCTGTGGGAAATGATTAGTGAGAGAAGAGGGAATGGATATTGATTTGAACCAAGAACCTTTGGACTCTCCTCATGGCTCTGTGTTCAGACTAGGATCTTTACTGGATGAACTGGGAACTGCTCATGGGTGCATAGAAGAACGAATCAGACAGCTTGAAGCAGTAACTTCTAGGGCTAGGCAACGCCAGAGGTGGAGACAGAATCATACTATTCCTCAGACAGTGAACATTGCTGTGGAATCTACAACTGCAGAGGCTTGCAGCGACAATACACTACTTTCTGGTGGAGTTGGTGTTGCAACCCAAGAAGTGATGTTGGAAGCAAGAAAAGTGAAAAGGAATGATACACATTTGATAGCTAAGGCACTGGGTGCAGATAGTCGAGGCTTTTTTGATTGTAACATATGCCTGGATCTTGCAAGCGACCCCATATTAACCCATTGTGGTCACCTATTCTGTTGGCCATGCTTCTATCAGTTGTCGTATGTTGATTCAAATGTGAAGGAATGTCCTGAGTGCATGGCAGAGATTACAGATACAAGCATTATACCAATTTATGGTAATGGAAATGATGCCAAAACCCAGAAATCCAGGCTGAAAGAGTCTGGCTTGAAGGTTCCTCCTAGGCCCCATGCACACAGGATTGAGAGTCGGAGGCAGCATGTTGGTAACCACAGAGCAATCTCCTCTGTGATTGATCGAAATATCCACCTATATAATATGATTGGCGCAGTGGAGGATCAATCAGAGAATTTTGATGGTACTCCTTCCATGGCTGAAAGAGCTGGTTCCTTGGTCAATCAATCCATTAATTCTCAGCAATTGCCTGCCATGCGGATAGATGACAGCCAGCATCATCATTCCTCTCAAGTTTCAAGGCTATCTTATTCATTTTCTTCTCTTTTACCTGCTTTTAACGCTGCAATGGATTCTGTAGAAAGATCAGTTGACAATCTTGAGGCATCTATTCACAGTCATAATATGAGAAGGCATTATCAGCAATCTCCGAGTGATGTTGATGGACATTCATTTTTAAGCATTGCTGCTGCTGGTACTCAGCAGAATAGCCGAATTCTAGATAATTCAGGTGGTATGGATTCAATGCTGGCTCATAATTCAGTTAGTACCAATGGTGCTACTGTTATGCCATTAGAAACCCAGAGGCTGAATACGGCCACAGAAAGTAGTAGTATTACACCAATTCATTCATCATTTCCTAGGAGAAGAGCTTTACTTTCAAGAATTTCAGAAGTGGAAAATAGTATACAAGGGAATTCAACTTTGCCCCGTTCCGCTTCAACACCCAGGAGAAGAAGTGAATTTCCTGGAGTCCCAGATGTAGACAATGGATCATACCGTGAACCTAGAAGGAGAAGGTTGATATGATATAGCCCTAGGAAGGAAAACACAATTGGTAATTTGTTTCTGTGCTAAACTCTGCAATTTATTTGAACAGCCATTTAACCGGTAAGCATGTATATTTCTGTGCAAGATTTTTTTTCTGTTAATAGTGTATTTGTATGCTTGTTTATCAGCTTTAAATGATTGTCAACTAGCAATGCCTTTCCCATCATCTATCCTTGCTTTCTCATTCTTTTGTTTCTGAGATATGAAATCAAGCAATAGTTAAACCATTTCAGCATTATTATTAGTTTGTTGGCTTAATACATATCCAGGCCCCTGAACTTGTCAGTTTTTGTCACTTTGGCACCTCAACTTACGCTTTTGCCATTTTAACACCTGAACTTACCTAAAATGTAATTTTTAAACCCTTATTATCACATTAGCGAATCATTAAGTGACACGTAAGAGGTGTTTAACTGACAAAAATCTGCAAGTAGAGGTGCCAAACTGACAAAAAGTGGCAAGTACAGGGGTTAAAATGGCATCTCCAATTGTATTTTAGATAAAAAGTGGCAAGTTCAGATGTTAAAATGACAAAATCATAAGTTGAGGTGCCAAAGTGACAAAAACTGGCAAGTTCAGGGGTCTGGATATGTATTAAGCCTAGTTTGTTCTACTCTTTTCCATGGTTCATGGCACATTCTATAATCAAAATTCTCAAATCAAATTTGTGTATATGAGAACTACTTATGGTGCTTTTGCCAAGACATGGTACATCCTGTCATGTTTTTTCAAAGGGGATCTTGATGCCACTAAATGTTTCAAATGCTGACTATTACTTTCCTCTTTTGTCACATATTTTATTCGTATGAGCACTATGTGCATGGTACTGGTGCTGTATCTTCAAATTGCATTGCTTTTTATTCAATCATCATCGAAGACTATGCTAATGCTTGGCATACACAAACTTATAGTTATTTTATTTGGGGTATTTACTTTTTTCCCCTTCTTTTTTTCCATATTATACTACTTGCCCCTAACATTTTAAAATTATTTCTTTTTGTCCTGCTATTTTGCACTATTATACTACTTGTCCCTTCTGTCAAAATTTATGGTTGTAAAATGACCGAAATAACTTTTATTAAATGTGAATTAACTAGTATCAACTCTGACTTGGTCATATTTTTATATATTCCAACAATAAAAAATAATTAAAATATAAAAGAAAAGATTTTAAATGCTAACAAATTAATAGTAAACAAAAAATAAAAAAACGACACCATCTTTCTCAGTTTACCACCACCAGACCCGTTAAAATCTCTTCCTTCATAAACTCAACCTACCATCAAACCCACTAGCACCAAAATCATCTTTCTCATATACCATCACCAGAAAATCACCATCTCCTTCGATCCATGCATTCTTGCGCCATCTCTTTTAAATCTTCACCATCTCTTTCTAATCTTTCAAGATCTTTGAATCCACTGATAATTGGTATTTGAAAAATTCACCGACAAATTTAGAGGAACTGGAATGAAGAAAGAGGGGGATAAATGATGAAGAAATTTCAACAATGGTGGAGTCAGTGTTTTGGTTATTTGTTGGGGTCACTAGTGTTGCACTTGGTGGTGGCGGTGGTGATTGATATTCCAGTGTTGTTGCCATGAGAGGTATGGCAATCCAAATCAAAGAAATTTTTGCTAATTTCGTCTAATTCTTAGGTCAAGTTTTGGAATTTCTCAAATTCAAATAAAAATAGCTTTTCGTTTCTGATTCTAATCCAGAATGAAGATGATTAATCTTAACAGCAGTGGTGTCTATAACGGTCATGGTGCAGATGTGTAGTTATGTTTCAAAGTTGTACAATTTCTTTTTAGTGTTTGTGGTAGAATGGAAGTTTAATTAATTTTGTTGATGTCCCAATTGCTATGTGGTGGAATTGCAGCGGTGTCATGGCGTGATGGTGGTGCGTTAGGAAAAGTGGTCAATTTTTTATACAGTGTCTGTAGTATTGATGTTGTTATTGTAGTGAAGATGTTGCTATTATGGTGATGATTAGATGATCCTTATTATTTTGCCCTTTTGATTCGTGCCATTAGCTTCTTTTTGCAGTGATTAGATTTGAGTTATAGGAATCAAAATTGCTTCCTGTCATTAGCTTCATTTTGCAGTGATTATATTCGAATTGTGGAAATCAAAATCGAGTGTTTGCCAACTGCGGGTTCTTTGTTTTCACAAATGATAATGAAGATTTGGTTCCTAGCTATATAGATGCGTGGTGAATGGTGATGACAGTGTTGGTTCTTTTAGATAGAGATGGTGCAGTCTTGGTGATGGTTCTTTTAGTTGGAGATGGTGCAGTCTTGGTGTTGGTGGTGGTGGTGGTGGTTGTTGGGCAGTAGGAGACAACGTTCTTTGTTTTTTTTTTAAAAAAAAAAATTAATTTCTATTTTGGAAAATTGTAAAACATGAAATGAAGGGTATAGATGTCATTTTGTTAAAATAAAACAACCATTTTGATAACGTCGTGGGCTACGAAATGAACAGTGTGCTCGTGTTAAATAACAAGATTGACCCCGTGTCTTTAGTGGCTACTAAAAAGTGTACGGGGTAGTAATTTTGTAATAATTTCACATGGGCTGCAATGCACAATCAACGTCGCGGACCGCGATTTGATAAAATGTTGACAGGAGGGGTATTTAGTAGAATACTGTAAAAGAACAGTATAAGAAAATTAATCTTTTTAAGGGTGGAGATGCAACTTAGTACAATATGAAAAAATTGGAGGCAAAAAGTAGTTACCCCTTGCATTTGGCTGTTTTGACAAATATATGTTAAAATCAGCCTAATGTACGTGGACAAAATTTCTAGCTCATTGATATAGCAAAGCTGTGAAGATGACCTAATGTTATAGGAAAATTCACCAGCATAGAACTGGCAAAATTATTTGGGGATGCAATTTTTTATGAGGGGTATCTATCAAGGTTAAAGATGGGGTAGAAATGAGAAAAGAAACCGCATAGGATAGGCTCCAAATTGATGTAATTAATCCTGATAGAAGAAGCAAACTGTAATTGATGTATAGATTTTTTGCTTTTAAGCTTTATGACTATTGTTAGTTTGAGAATGTTTTTTTCATTTGGTCATTAAGTATCAAAAACTGAAATTCCAAGATTTAAGAAATATGCATCTTAGGAGAGATTTAGATGACTTTTCTCCTGCATTACTCTATTTCATAAATAAATATGCATAGATAGATGCTCAAAGAAAGCAGGGATTTGTTGACTCTATGTAGCCATAGATATGATTCGGCTCTGTAAACTGACACTAGAAGGAACGTTTTCAGTTGCAAGCGACTTTAGTGGAAATCCTTCTCTCCGGAGTTTATCCCTCGGTTCATAGTATTCTCAGAATCTTTTATCATTTTGGCAATGTTACTTGTAGAAGCAGAAGATCTTCAATGTGCTGTAATATTAGGAAACCAGTTAAGGTGATGCTGTGTTTCATATGAAGGTCCTGCAGCTTGTTTGTTCTCGAGCTCACTTCGCATATTGGAGATACAGACAATAGGTACAAACAATACGACTGAAAATGCAGAAACTGCTTTTACTTTTCCTGGTTTTGTGTATTTAATCATTTCCGAGAATTGATTAACATTTTTAGTACTTGTCCATAGGCATTCAGATTATAGATTCAACATCATTGTTAGCTGTATAAAATGGGTTTTTTTTTTTCTCACAACATCCAAAAACTCCATGGATCATAGCATAGTGCAAACTTCCATAAGTCTGTCTACAATAAAAATATATAAGTTTCATCATATGGTTAGTGTCAAATTGGACTGCCTGATTATGGTTGATGATTAATCAAGTGTTCATCATTCAATTAAAACTAAGGCTGAAAGTATTTGATATTGACTCATGATTATGTTGCATAGCGTTTCTAGACAGATACCATCATCCCATGGTATAATATTTTGTGTGCATCTGTGAATTGGCTGGTCAACTATTTTCTGTAGCTATCATTTCATTCTCTAAACAAGGCTATAGATACTCCCCCACCACAACACTGACAGTAGGTTAACACTATAATTGTGGGAATTGAGTTGCTGATTTTGGTCCCAAGCAACTTGTATAGACTTGTATAGATGGGTCCGATTAGAAGGTATCTGATGATGAGGATGATGATGGTGATTTGAATTTGATAGGGCTGATAATAATAATAAAAATAATAATAAAAGAATCTCTCCATCTCTCAATAATGATTGCACATTTGCACTATACAATTGCTGTGATTATTGTGAACCAACATCAGGAGAAGTATGTTCCAATCTTTCCCTTTTGTGAGCCCCCTTCTAGCATCTTCCCCATTTCATCAAAATAGACATTAAACTTTGTTTTTTTAAAAAAAAAAAAATTCTCTTCATATAGACACAAAAACACAAAATTCTTGGGACAAATACATAGTTTTTATCTCTAAATTTTAGATGATTAACTTTTAATAGTTTTATCTCTAAATTTTAGGTGATTAACTTTTAACACTTCTTAATTTTTATTATTTAATTTTGGATCTATTTGATCCTTATAATATATAAAATCAGTGCATTTTGTAAATAAATACTAATATGGACAAAACCAATTTATTTTTAATTTAAAGAGATAATATAATTGACAGGAATTTTCTAATATTTTTATATTAGTTGTATTTTATTTTATTAGTTTCAAGCTTATTTTTAACATTTTATTAATTCAAAATTATTTAAAATTGAGTGTTTGTTTATTTGGGTATTATATAAGTTAATTAGGTTAAAAAATACAAATTTAAAAATAAAATAGGTTCAAAATAGAAATTCATAAGTTCAATAAAAATAATCAAATTTGAAGAATGTGAAAAATTAAAGAGGTGAAACTATACGTGTGTGTACACATATATATACCACACAGATTTTGAGAAGACAAATATGCAAAATTGAAAACCTCAATAATATGCTAAGATTTTGCTCTCATCTTAGAGCATTTGGAAAGGCAAGGCAAGGGTGATGATTCTTTCTTCCTATGTTTTCTCTGGTCAAATTCTTGATCAAATTAGAATGGAGTTGGCAGGAAATGCTGATGAGAATTCAATGATTAGCAGATTTTGGTGTACCAAATGAGCTCGCTGGCGACCTCAATGGCTCAATGCAAAGATTGCTTTTTCAAGCCTCTTTTTTTAACCCATATATATAATTATAGTTATCATGAGCAAGGCTGAAATTAGAAATTATCAATTTTAGTACATAGAGTACAAGTCAAAAATTACCAAAGGATGTCATTAAAATGATAACAAAAATATGAAAATTAAATATAATGCACAAATATGATGGGTTCAAAATATAAACTCTTGCTGCAGTATACATATATATGAAAATAAAAACTGTCGAATTAATCTTTATTTAATTATAACAATAATTAAATAATTAGATATCAATACAAATGAGATTATGATTAGCTAGGGTACATTATCTTGTACCCTGAGGTTTGGCCAACTGCATCAGTATGTTTTATTAAAGTTGGGTTATGGCAAAATTTCACATCGTAGTTTTTTTTTTTTTTTTCCTGTGCATACTCATCTCATCGTCATAGCTGTTAACTTATCAGTACTGTACGCAAAAGAAATATGTATAACAGAGCCATATTGGTAATTAATTACAATAATCTTTGCTGCCATATGAATTTTAGTGCACAATGAACAAAGAAAAAGGAATATGCAATTAATATTGAGAGTGGCCGGGGAACAACATCATAATAGTAAAGCATATTAACCACATCTAAAATATTTAAAGATGACCTACTGAAATAAAAAGAAAAGTTAAAGATTGCAAAATTATATTTTGCCATAGCATGTCCAAACAAATGTCACCATCCATTTTATGCTCTTGAAACAAAAGAGTGAAAGAGTATTAACAACTCCGTTATTGAAGTAGCTTTCGGGTGAAAATTTTTACACTTCATCTATTTATCTATAAATTTATTTTATATTTATATTTTAGTGATTTAAAGAATATAATATCCTTATTTTTAAACAAATTTTTTATTAAAAATAAAATACTTTTATTTTTATTTTTTTAATTCATTATTTGTTTTTTTAATGCTTAAATTATATTTGAGTTTAAATATTTAAATATTTTTACTAAACATGATAAAGAAACAGAAAATATTATATGAAAAGTAAAAATTATTATTATTATTATTATTATTATTATTATTATTATTATTATTATTATTATTATTATTATTATTAGTTCTAAATTATTACATAAGGTGAATTTTATTATTTAGTTATAATTTTTTATTTATTTCGATATATTTTAAATTATTTGAAATAGTGAATTATGTTGAACAAAGGGTTCAAATTACGAGAATATTAATTTTAAATGAAAAGATGAGCAATGAAAGTAATGTTACTAATACCATGAAATGTGATGAAATTAAAGTTTAATTAATAATCTCTAGTAGAGCAATTTATTATTCTCTTTTATTTATTATTCATTGATTGATGTTTTTCTTGAGTGCTCTATATTTTGTTTATCTATCTTTGTTATTTTCTTTACACTCACTGGGTAATTTACTTACAAAATTACTTACACTCGCTTTCTTTCATTTTTCTAGCATAGTAGTATTGTAATTGTATAGTATAGCTATATAAGATGGCAGTGCAATGGACCACAATGACCTACGAGCTAGACGAGATAGAGACACTAGTGAGATATGTGATTTGCCATGATATAGATGTCAAGTTAATTTTCAAAGTTATTGTCAAGCCTATAGGAGTTTCAGTCCATTTGTCAGTTATTAGAGAGGACTATCTAGACAGTCTTTGCACCACTATCAAGGTCTTTTATGAGACCTCAACTGATGTGTAAGTCACTCTGACCTAGCTTTGAGCTGTGAGAGTATGATGATCTTTTTGCTTTTTTTCTATGATACTGAGCTATACTCTTGGTGTTGTATTTGTTCTTTTTGCCTAACAGTTGGGTGATGAGTTAAGGCTTATGCTAAAGGGATGCAGGCTCTGGATTTACACCTACAGTTGGATGGTGATACGACGTGAGAGAGAGGGTTATCAGAGCTTATTATGTATTATATTTTGTATTCAGTTGTATGATAATCTGTACTCTTGTAGTTTATGTATGATGATATTTTAAAGGTGATAGGACACCTATGTACTTATATAAATATTATCTTACGTTATAATATTTCACTTGCCATCAACTTATGTAAATATTATCATACGTTATAGTATTTCACTTGCCATCAGCTTAATGATTTGGAGTTATATTCAAATGATTATTCCTTATTAGTATTTAAGATTATGTTATTATAATAGCATATCTCCATAAGAGATTCCTTTTAGATAGTTCTTCAGGTAATGTCTCTCTCTACCGTAATTCCATTGGATGGATATTCTAGTTGGATATGATGGGGAAGGATGTTACAGTTTAAATTAGTATCAGAACTCTAGGTTATTAGGTTCTATAGACACTAAGAAATATTAAACTTGGTGGATATTAGTAATGAATTTGAGTTTTGATGGCAAGAATTATTGAAGTATATCGATTTGAATTTCAGGAAGATGGCAAGAACTAGCAGTGGTTATGTAGAAGGTCAAGGTAAAGGTCATGGTCGTGGTAAAGGTAGAGAACATGATATCCAAAATAATAGCGTTGAGAGTGTAAAATGGAATAATTGCTCAACTAGGAGTTGAACACCGCAGCTAGAATAATCTCTATCGTCAACATCAGTTGGCAACGAGAGCGATGAAATGCATGTTGCTTGAATAAGTAGTCATTTTGTACTGGTTATATCTGTCTCAATTTTGAGAATGTGCCAAAGAGAGCACATAATAACTATTAACTGCCGTAACCGATAATGCCAATGGACGTGCTAAATCCACAAGCACCACTAGTAGTACATATTGATAATACTGATTTAGCATGTACGATGGCAACTGTGATGTCAAAGATAGAGAGATACAAGAAGTTGGGAGACATTATTAAACATTCCAAAAAGTGTGGGGTATATGATTTTTATGGTACTTTAGACCTGGTCAAGCTAACAAGTAGGTCAAGACTATGAAAAAGGCTTTTACTATATTGTAATTAAATGATGAAAAGAAGGTGAGCAATGTACACGACCTTATATTCGATAAAGCTGATGATTGGTTAACTTGAGTGAGAAATCTATATGAAGAAGTTTTCACCTAGTAAGCTTTTAAGGAGGAGTTTAATAAGAATATTTGAGTGAGACATATTGAAAGTAGAAGAAGGCATCTTTTATTAACTTGGTACAAGGATCAACGACTATCAGAGAATATACTAATAAGTTTGTAGACCTATACAAATATGCAAAGGATATATACTCTACGAAAGAGATGAAAAGCAAGAAGTTTAGGGAAGGATTGCATATTTTACTATAAAAAAGTTGACTTTGTATGCTAGCATAATCTTTAAAAGGGGTGGAGAATATGATGGAATAAGAAAGATTAGATAAGGAGCTGGAGACTGTTAATCGAGCAAAGTCTTAATTCTGAAAAGGAACATCGAGATAGCCTTGGAAGAGTAGCGATAGTAAAAAGTTGAGATTTACTCTCTACTTTACAAGTAATATAAGAACTGGAGGTAATAAGAAGGAGTTGAATTTGAGGCAGAGATGATGGATGGAGCTACTAAAAAATTATGATTGTACAATAGAATATCACCCTGGAAAGGCTAATATGGTAGCGGATACACTTAGTCGAAATCAACTGGAAATTTATGTTATATATATAATGTGAAACTACCTTTATTGATAGAATTGAGGAGGCTAGATGTTGAGTTTAATAATGATACCTCAGGAAATATTTTGGCCACTTTGAAGGTAAGACTATTGTTGATTGAAAGAATAGAGCAAACTTAAAGGATTGATAATGAAGCAGAAAAGTTATGTCGATAAATAAGAGCTGGGAAAAAGAAGCAAGTGACTTGTGACAGTATTGAAGTGTTAAAATGTGGAAGAAAATTTTTTATTTCAAATTTAGAAGAACTGAAAAGGAAAATGCTAGAAGAATCATATTGCTCTGGTTATGCTGTGTAACACTCACCCTCTAGCATACGTACTTATGACGTATGTATTGCATTTTATGCCTAATTGATAGTAGACTTTATTTGAGTTGGGTATATGCATGTGTAGGAGAGAAAGACTAAATTATAAGGAAAGATGGGGAGTGGAATATCATATTAGAAAGTTGAGAGCTAGTATGTATTATTCCCAATTAATTGAGGAGTTAAATAGGTATTATGGTGATATATACCGATAATATCTAGATTTATTATTGTTATTATGGTTATTAAAGGATAAATATACATTTATTAGGGGAGACTTTAAGGGGGGCAAATGGTGAGCTTTGATTGGTTAGAGTATATATGTGCATATGGGTGTGTATGTGTGTGTAGAGATTTTGGAGAAGAAGAGAAGCGATTTTCTTGATAGATTTTGAGAGTTATTGATCTTATTCAAGCTAGCAATTGGGAGACATTAGAAGGTTTTATATCCATTAGAGTCCTATTTGGTAAGCTTTACTTGTGTTCATATTGTTTTAAGTTGAGTTTGGTTGTTGGTTAAATTTGGGTCATGTTCCTCTATTCTTTTTAGTCTCATTGTTTTTCCTATAGCTTGGGCTGTAGAGCTCTAATTTGAGTATGGTTAGATTCTATGAAAACTTCAGAGAGTCCTCTATAACTTTTGTGTTTTACACTTGAGTTGAAATTACTGTTAAGTTTGTCTATTAAGGACGGACATTTTACTGCTCATGTTAAATGCCTTATTTTGGCTAAATGGATTCTAAAATCCATAATTAATTTTATACTTGTCCGAATTGAGTAATTCCAATTAGAATTGGAAGTAGACTCATAAACCTAGCTTCAGTAGTAATTTGGGGTTCATTGGACTTGTATGTGTAGCTTTAGGTTATATTGAACTTTAAGCATTTGATTGCACTTTGTGAATTTGGGATTAATTGTAATGTTTGATTATTAGAATTGGTATACAATTATGTGTAGGAGTTGATAGAGATAGAGGAGACTCTAATCAATAGGGGGGAGCTTTTCTTCTTGAAGAAATGGGAAGCTTTTTAGTAAGTAATTGTTAATATAATACTTACATATATTGATTCTCTGGACACTATAGTTGTATGATTACATTTGGTTTGTGTATGCCATTTATTGTAGCAAGATTGATAAATATATGTGTTGTTTGTGAGAATATAGAATGGTTGAATTGTGCAAGCCACTTGATGTGGTATGAATTCACAGGTATTGTTTATAAGAATAGTCAATTATGATTCACTATGTTTATTAAAAATGAAAATGATGTGGAATGAAATGGATATTGAATTGTGATGATTATATATATACATGTGCATATTGATTGATGTGAGGAATGTGAGGATTACGTGTGATAGTGGAGACTGAGCTGGGCAGAGAGCCTCCACTGATTATGAAAACTGAGACTGAGCTGGGCGGAGAGTCTCAGATGTGGCCATTCATGTGAGGAATATAAACATGTGAGATCTGAGATTGAGCTGGGCAGAGAGTCTCAGGAATAACCACTTGTATATGAAAAAAATGTGAAAAATATGAATTATGTGAGGAATAAAGTAAATGTGTGCTTCGTGTGTGAAATGTGTGATGATGACTCCGACCGGATAACTAACTTGCATATAAAT